>BQKZ01000991.1:23156-52504 GCA_036244855.1 Temnopleurus reevesii
GGGGGGGGGGGGTTTGCAAATCTTATTTTCCAAATTTTTGTACCGACGTGCAATTGAACATACATCCCTTTAACACCCGAATCATATTGTAATTAGCACAATCGATGCATTCCGTTGTGCAGCTGGCAAGAAGAAAAATATTATTAGCTCAAATTTTGAGCCCAAAATGTAAATTTTTTGCCCTTTTTACCTACTGCAGTGTGATCTATTTCCTCTCAATATCAAATAAAAATACATTTAACATTTACAGGAATGTATTAAATATAATCCCCAATAATGATGACATATGCAGTTTCAGTTCAGTTTCCAGTTTATTTTATTTTCACTTCTAATCAAATCAAACGTTGATGATGATGATGATGTTTTATTTATTCATTAATTAGAATATATCTATACAGGTAGAAAAGATCAGCAATCTGCTGTTTTACATCAATGTCCTGATAGTGCAATAAAATGACACAGATAGTATGAACAATATTAACAAGTGAAAAGCAAAATAAATATAAAATATACAAAGATGATATTGAAATAATTCACAATCATATATACTAATAATTTAAACATCTTACAAGAAAAAAAAATTAAAGATGAAAGTTAAAAATATGCCTATATTTATTAAACTGACAAAAACATTGATTACTAAAATTCATGTTTTATCTAAAATTATTTTGATTAAAGGCAATATTAACAACAGACAGAGAGAGAGAGAGAGAGAAAAACACGTTTCATGGTTGGAATTCTTGTATGATGATGATAATGATGATATTGATAATAACGAATTGCACGAATGATGATTAGTGATCGAATAGTGATCGAAACCGCAATCATCACCCGTTAAACTTACCTGATGTAATTGTGAACGGCCCTGTGGCCCAATGGATAAGGCATCTGACTACGAATCAGGGGATTCCAGGTTCGAGTCCTGGCAGGGTCGATTTTTTTTTTCGTTTTTGTATTTTGTTTTTATTTTTTAATCATGGTTTTTCTTTTCCAATTAGCATTTCTGAATGTATTTCAAATTAGATTACGAAGAAAAAATATAAAAATTAAATTATTATTGGAATAATCAAGTTCGAACCCCGCCGTGTTTGACTGCCGATATTTGATGTGGATGAGCGCCATCTATTGTGCAAATAATGCGAGACCAACTGCCTGCCCCATAGACTCGTGTAATGTTATATGGACAGTCAGAAGATCGGACAATCCCGTGTATTCAGCTGTTCAGTATTAAAGATGACATACAGGAATAAGCGATTGTATTCTTCTGAAAGAAAATATTACCTACTCTTTGAGGTCTATATTGCCACTTCGTCTTAAAGATGTTTCCCTTAAAATTCGATTTTGCAAAAATATGCATGTATTCAATAATAGAATAATAATAATAAAAGTAATGATAATGATGATGATAAGTAATTACTTGCTTTTCCTAATTTTTTTAATCAGCTTCGGTCAAATGAAAATATACACGTGTAATGTATGAATCAAATAAGACTAGAAAGGTAAAGAAGAGGAAAGCTGGGAAAAAGAGAAAAGAAGCAAGAAGGAAAGAAAAAAAGAAAAAAAAAAGGAGAACAGGAAACTAACACCAAACATAAAAATGACCCTTTTTCAGGTTATAATTATTTCAGATGCTCATTATAAATTTGTTAAATTCGTTCAAATTTGAAAACAGAAGAAAAGAATAATGGCTAACCCTATTTTCATAAGGTCGGTCTAGTCTGCCAGAACAGACCCTTGGGTTTCGTTGTGCGCATACACAGCGAGTGATACAGGGTACGCATTCTGTGTCTCAGTGTGTGTCTCATGCTCACACAATGCAATGCATATCATCACGTACAAGAACTTTTCATTGGCCAGTCTTTGCCCAGCATTTTTTTTTATAAGATGGTCTATTAAACGTTTTTCTTAATTAACCTCTACATTAGAAGATTTTTGCTTTCGTTCAAGAAACGGAAAAGTACGTTAGTAAAGCATATTCATGAAGATTGATTTAAATGGGATTTGGCAAGCTGAAAACCGATGATGATCTCATTAATTTACAAACATGACAAACCGACAAGTGAGTCATTAATTCATATGACCCCACTGACCCCAAACTTGGCAACCGCACTTCGAGTTAACGAAGTCCAGCTAATCATTCTTTTTCTTTTGAATTAGGGAAATCAATAAATAAGAGTTTTAAAATATTTTTAAATAAAGATAATGGTTTAGCTATAAACATAACGCTTCATATCTTCCTCCCCTTTCATCTTTCTTTCTTCTGCTATACTCATGAAATTGTACTCCCTTTCTTTTTCCTCCTGACCTTTTTCCTTCTGTCACTCTTCTTCGTCTTTTCCTCCTCCTCCTTCTCTTCTCCCTCCTTTCTCTTTATAATATTCTTCATCCTATTCATCCTCATCCTCTTCCTCTATCTTTATTCTCGTCATCTAAAATATGCCGGATCCAACCGTTTAAATACTTAATTGGCCATATTCAAATTGTAAATTAATACAGCATGTAAAGGTTGTCACTTCTGCAATCTATTGAAATGTTGATGGACATTTGTGAGTTTCATTTAGAATATATCCTTCTTTTCTTCTTCTTCTTCGTTTATTTCTTTGTCTTTCCCTTGTGTTCCTTTCATTTATATTCTTCGTATTCCCTCAACCCCTTCTCTTCTTCTTCTTCTTCTTCTTCTTCTTCTTCCTCTTCTTCTTTATATTTTTCTTCCTCTTTTTCTTCCTCTTGTTCCTCCTTCTCCTTATTGTTCTTCTTCTCCTCCTTGTTGTTGTTGTTGTTGTTCTTCTTCTTCTTCTCCTTCTCCTCATTCTTCTCCTCGTATTCCCTCAACCCCTTCTCTTCTTCTTCTTCTTCTTCTTCCTCTTCTTTTTTCTTCCTCTTCCTCTTCCTCTTGTTCCTACTTCTCCTTATTGTTCTTCTTCTCCTCATTGTTGTTGTTGTTGTTGTTGTTCTTCTTCTTCTCCTTCTCCTCATTCTTCTCCTCGTATTCCTTCAACCCCTTCTCTTCTTCTTCTTTTTCTTCCTCTTGTTCGTCTCTTGTTGTTGTTCTTCTTCTTCTTCTTGTTGATATTGTTCTTCTTCTTCTTGTTAATATTGTTCTTCTTCTTCTTGTTAATATTGTTCTTCTTATTCTTGTTGTTGTTCTTCTTCTTCATCTACTTCTTAATTTTTTTATTTTTTTTTTCTTCTTCTTCTTCTTCTTCTTCGTCTCCTCCTTCTTGTTCTTGTTCGTTTTCTTATTTTTCTTCTTCCTGCTCTTTTTGTTCTTCTGCTCCTTCTGCTCCTCCTTCTTATTCTTCTTCTTCTTCTTCCTCCTCTTCTTTTTTCTTCTTCTTTTTCATCATCATCATCATCATCATCATCATCATCATCTATTATCATCTTCAGCATCATCATCATCTTATTCCTCTTATTGTGCTTGTCCTTCTCATTCTTCTCCCCCTCCTCTCCTCTTCCCCCTCCTCCTCCTACCCCCTCCTCCTCCTTCTCCTCCTCCTCCTTCTTCTTCTGTTTATGAATACACCCTCATCAAATCTCATTATGTCCTTCGCTTTATCACCTTACTGTCATCCCTAAACCCCTTGGGAGCATCCTACGAGTCCGACAGCCCACGAGCCCGACAGCTCACCGATTAACGTAAATATAGTGCTGTCGGACTAATAGACCAATTTTACCTAGAGTCGGTCTCATATTCAAAATTTATGTTCGGTCGTAATCATGTGCGTTTTCAAAATTTTGTCGGATTATTGAGTTGTCTGATTCGTTTTTATGTAATGTCTATTTCCAATTATTCAAATTGTCGGCCTCGTAAGCTGTCGGACTCGTAGGCTGTCGGACTCGTGGGCTGTCGGACTCGTCGGTAGTACCCAACCCCTTTCCTTCCCTCTGCACGTTTGAGGATCAGAATCATATTATGATTCAGAGGGACGTTCAATTTGTATGCTGATTGAAACATAGGCCAAAAGATGGTTGGATGCCCTTATCCGACTCACCTTCTGACCTGAACTTTTTTGTTGTTTTTCACTGTAAAAAAACCCGATTTTTTTTTTTTGTAAAATCGTATGAAAACATGAGGAATATAACTTGAAAGTCATTTTCAGTGAGATTATAAATGAACATGTGAAATAAAACCTGAAAAGTCATTATCAGTCACTCTGCGGCAGTTTCTCCACTCTAAGGGGGTGTTGCTCAAAATCAACTGCAAATCAACTGCAACTTTGCAAGTTGTAACGCGCATTTTCATTCGTGCACGACATGCGCATTCAACAAGACGCGCATGAAACAATGATTTTGATTGGCGCGTTCCGATCAACTGCAACTTGCGATTAATTGCAACTTTTGAGCAACACCCCATAAGTCTTATTTACTACACCAAATATAGAAAAGACCCACTTTTTCTGACCGATCAGTGGGATTATTTTTTTATGGTCTCACTTTAAAATCCTAACATTTTCTTTTCCCTACTTATATGTGATAGGGCCATGGTTCCCCTTTACCCGTTTCATTTTTAATTCGAATCTTTTTATTGTCGGTTATGCAAACGAAAAAAAAAATGAAACGCGATATTTGAATAGCCCATTTATCCTTCGTCTCATGAAATAATAAATCATACATTTATTTTAGACATGTTTTATTCTACTAAAAATAATATAAAATGAAATTGGATTGAATTGAATCGTAAATGAGGATCTGTCATCACTGTATATTTTTGGAATGTAGTTTACATCAGTTTTTCTAAATATTGGCAGAGGGAGAGAGAGGAGAAGAAGAAGATTATGATGATAATGGAAAAGTAGAAGGGGGTTGGGATTAAAGTGAATAAAAGAAGGAGCAAAAAACACTCATGAATAAATGAATCACTATTTTCAAACCTCTATTTCAGGCAAATTAGTAATTTCTCGAAATGTATTTATTGCATTTTCCGTCTTGATCTTTATTTGTGAAGGGTGAATTGATGCTCTATTGTTGATGGACACAAACATCCTTGTCAAAAAGACCTAATTCTGGACGCTAATTATTCCTATCCTATTATGTTCCTGTCAGTAACTATACTGTCGATAGATTGAAAGGAATCATCAGGCTCACGAACTAATAATCAGACACATTTTTGAAGTATAGGCCTAATTGATATGCCAATTCTGATAGGGAAGAAGTTTCTAATTTCAGTTGTTTTCTGTCATTTTCAGACACACTAAAAAGATTGAAATCGAATATGAGACGTCGGATAGATGACGTATAATTTTATTCCTGTTATCAACACTTGAATGAAAAGAATGCATTGATTAACACAAAAATATAACAAACACTTTAAAAGATAAACAGATGTAGATTATCCGACAACTGATCAAACTTCATTTTTATCCGAATAGTGTTAATAATATATGATTCCCGTGAGAATGATCGCTGCGGTCATTCCCATCGCTTCGGCCGGGGCTCGGCGGGGCCAGCTGGCCGTAGGGTTTCGCTCGGACGCCTACCATGCTTGCGGGGAATATTACCCTATTTGCACGTGTGTGTTTGTGTACTGCGCGCGCTCCCGTTATGGCGAAGTGGGAAAGATTTGCATATAAATTAGAAGCTCTGTTAATTACTGTCTGTCTTCATAAAAGCAACTTAAACACGGCTGTCTTCCAATCTCTCGCATTCACTCCCCGTCAAATCAATACGGAGACGTTATATTCTCACGGTTGAACAATAAAAAGATGACACCGGCGTTGTCTAATTGAGGATAATTGCTCGAATGAATATTTGACCTTCAGGGCGAAACCGATGGTGTAAAATTTAACCAGTGTCGAATGGCACACTTGTAAAAAAGACATTTTAACGTATTTTTATGCTTCTGGCGGTTACGCAATAGTATGTCTTGATTAATTCGTATTTGTCACTGTTTGTCATTTAGCTTAGAACCGTGAGAAAATGTACGATTGTTGGTTTTTCTCACGATGTAATTTCATAATAGTGTTTAATATCCTTTTATCTAATTATTAAGATTGGCGAGTTAATATAGATTATGAGATGGAGAGAAGGAGAGAGAGAGACAGAGAGAGAGGAGTTGTATAAAGAGGGTGTATAGTATGCTGCGCATGAAAGCTGAATTTACATTGATTATCATGGGCAGACTATATAAAAACAAAGAAAACAAAATTAAATAAGATAAATCTATAAATTAACGAAATCAGTGAATGAAATATGAAAAAAAAAATCTATAGATGAATGAAAATTAATTGATAAACAAATAAAAAAAGTACTATAGAAAATAAACATACCGGTAGGATAAAAAAAGAATAAAAACTCTACATTCACGTCAATAGATTTTATTGAGGATTCTGCTGCCATACATATACCGACATTTATAGCATAGTTTAGACAATCTATAAAGTTACCATGACAAAAATGGAATGACAATGAACATGATGAATGTAATAATTGTACAACATTAAACCATCCCAGTTGAATACTTTAGGCATCTTTGTAGACATCACATTACTTTATTTTTAAAAGTTTTCTGCACACTGTGTTATGAATCTTTCTGCACACTGTGTTATGAATCTGAATCAATTTTTTTACAGGAAAGCTAGATCTGAAATAAAGATTTTTTTTTCATTTGTAAAAAAAAAATAAACTAAATTTAAAAGAAAATGTAGAACTGTATAGAGAAGAGGGTTTTAAGAGAGAGAGAATGAGAGAAATAAATATAATGATAATAATAATAACATACATGGATTTATATAGCGCAATTACAATACTAAATATATTCAGCTGCGCTAATTATGTCTTAATGCCAAATTGTACAAAGAAGTTTTTAAAAGAAAAGATATGTTTTTATAAATAGCATACACTTAGCAAAATACACTCACACATGCACCCTCGTCCTCTGTCCCCCTTTCCTTGTCACCCTTCTCCACATACATTGTTGTTCTCTCTCCGTCTTTCTTTCTGTCTGTCTGTCTCTCTCTCTCCCTTCAATCACGTTCATATTTTTTGCCTATATCTCCCTCTACCTCCATCTTTCCCCTCTCTCTCTTTTTCGCATTCTCTCTCTTCTCTTTCTCCCATCGAATTCCCCAACGTTTGTTTTTATTTTATTTTATTTATGTTTTACATTTCAATAACATTTTTTTTTAAATAATTTGAACATAAAATTTTAATTTGATCTCTCTTACTATCCTTCCCACACTTCCTCAATTCTCCTATACTTCATCTGTTTTTGTTTCGCACCCTCCTCGCACTCTTTCTTCCCCTCTCTCTCGATCTGTCTCTCTACCCCTCTCACATTCTCTCTCTCTCTCCACTCTCTCTCTCTCTCTCCCTCTCTCCACACTCTCTCTCTCTCTCTACCCCCTCTCTCTCTCATTTATCCAATCGATTCTTTCTACATTCTATGTCTCATACTATCCTTCCCACACTCCTCCTCTCATACTTTCTCTGTTTTGCTGCGCATCTGACTGACTGACTGACTGACCCCCTCTCTCTCTCTCCCCCTTCTCTCCCTTTTTCTCTTCTCTCCTTCTCCCATTGCGACTCTCACTGCCCTCTCCACATCAATATGTGCACTTTCAACTTGATGAAAATGGCGTCGGATAAGTAAGTACACGCCCGAAGCCATTATTCGCATCACAAGCTTTCAGAAGATCTATAGATTAACGGATCGTAAAATGTATTGCCATGGCTTTCTTGGCGAAAGATAGAAGACAGTTCTGACCACTAGCTCGGGTAACTATGAACAGAACGGACGACGGACTTGGTCAAAGTAAACAACTTCATTTAATTATTCACGATAGATATATACACTTTTCTTGTGTAGGGCCCCTGTGAAAAACAGTGGTTTAATCACTAACTGGGCAACCCTACCATGCCTACTGAAATAAAACAAATGAATAAAATGAATACACTTGAACATGTTAAAAGAAAGTCCCATATGCGACTATAGTTCAATATTTTCCACAGAATGAGAAGGATGGACATTTATTTTGTGTCCATCTAGCTATTGTGAATGCTTGAATGGATGTTGTTTACTTTGTCTGCATGGAGCCTTTGTCCCTTCTGCTCACAATATATAGAGATGGCAACATTTCCGGATTATGCAAAAGGCAAAATTTAAAATGTGAATATCGCATTAGGTAAACGAAAACATGGCAATAATCAACATCATTCTCAGACATTTACTTTAGGATGAGAGCCTTGAATTTACATAAAACTACAGCTCATGCATATTCCGAAACGGTTAGCAACTTTCTAACTATAGTTAATAATAATAATAATGAAAATAATACACAACATTTATAGAGCGCTCAAGACTAAGGGAGTGTTGCTCAAATTCAACTGCAAATCAACTGCAACTTTGGACGTTGTAACGCGCAATTTTCATTTGCGCACGGTACACGCATTTAACAAGACGCGCATGGAACAATGATTTTGATTGGCCTGTTCCGATCAACTGCAACTTGCTATCAATTGCAACGTTTGAGCAACACCCCCTAATTGTTTCTCAGCGCTTTGTGTACTATTACCCGGCTATAGCATATACCATTCGACGCTCACTGCATTCAACGACTTCTTTCCTACCGTTACGCCATTCACCTCACCTGGGTTGAGTGCAGCACAAGGGGGATACATTTCTGGCTGAAGGAAATTAACGCCATTGGATCGATTCGAACCTACGGCCCTCGTTATATCGTTATATATTGTATAGCAGATCTCAGACACAAACCAATTCCTTCGTGTGTTCCAATCAGATACTAAATTGCTAGCGATATTTAGCTCCCCCAGCCTAGGCAAGGGATTCATAAAATCACAGAAGTACAGTTTTGACTGCAAAGTCTGGATTGTGTTGTGGACAATATGCGAAAAACTGAATCAGAGAGTTCGTACTTGCAGACTATGGGGGTGTTGCTCAAAATCAACTGCAGATCAACTGCAACTTTACAAAGTGTAACGCGCATTTTCATTCGCGCGCGATATGCGCATTTAACAGGACGCGCATGAAACAATGATTTTGATTGGCGCGTTCCGATCAACTGCAACTTGCGATCAATTGCAACTTTTGAGCAACATCCTCTATGAGAAGCCCATCTCGAAATATCACTGTGAGCAGAAGGAACAAAGGACTGGGACAACGCAGAAAAACTTCATTCAAGCATTTACAATAGCTTCATGATCACAAAAGAAATTACCAGGTTCAACTCTTGTTCAATATTTTTTTCACAGAATAAGAAGGATGGACATTTCTTTTTTTAGTCCACCTACCTATTGTTAATGCTTAAATGGAGGTTGTTTACTTATAGTCCCAGACCTTTCTTCATTTCTGCTTGCTTACAGTGCATACTTGAATCTATTCACATTCAGCCTTCCACTATGTCCACTAAATCGCTCCCGTCATATCGGTGCTGTTCTCCAATAACTCACCCTTTGGGCATGTACACCTGCATACTCATAACATTTTCCATCCCTAACTTCTTTCTCTCCATCTCTCCCGTCTCTATATCTGTTCCTTTGGCTCTCCCACCATGCATTCCTCTATTTCGCCTCTTTTTCTTTCGCTTCTTCCTTTCGTTTGTCTATCAACCCTTATCTGCTTGTCACACTTTCTAATTTATTTCCTCTCTCTCTCTCTCTCTCTCTCTGTCTCTCTGTCTCTCCTCCCTCTCCCCTTCCGTCTACTTATTCCTCGCCCTCTCTCTCTCTCTCTCTCTCTCTTGTGCCCATGTCAATGTCCACACAACTATGTTTCCTTTTCTCTCCCATCGCACACTTCTCGCTTTATCCCATTCTCTTTCTATTATTTATTTTCCTAGTCTACAAACACTTCTCACCACTTTTAATTCACCTCTCTCTCCCTCTCCCCCCTCTCTCTCTCCCTATCTCTCTCTCTCTCTCTCTCCCCATCTCTCTCTCTCCCTATCTCTCTCTCTCTCTCCCTATCTCTCTCTCTCTCAATCTCTCTCTCTCAATCTCTCCCCTCCTCTTTCCCCTCACTTTCCCCCTCTCTCTCGTCCACTCGCTTACTCGATCACCCCGCTCACGCACACGACTTCCATGCTGAATTCGAAGTCGACCGAATTAAGTCTCCGTTGACCCCCGTGTTGAACAAACACGGCATGGCAACTAGCAGGCTAGACCACGCAGACATGTCGGGTATACCTTATGCAGGTGTGTGTTTGTTTGCCGATTGTAGAAGGGGTAGAGAGCACTTAAAGCGAATATCGAGTACTGGCAAAGAACTTCAATTTGGAAAAATGAATGATTAAAATAATCTTATGTTACAAACAAAGCACAACGTGACTTGTGTAGACAAGGGAAAACTAATATGATAACCTCAAACCGGTTAAAAGCGAAATTATGCCATTCTCCACGTGCTCTGTCCACTGCAGCAAACACAGGAAGCAGCGCGTGGGACTGGTATAAAATCTGTCGGCCCGACATAGCCCAATTCTGACCCTTTATTTGCACATTTCTCTGCCATTATACATTTTCTTGCAAAACACTTTGGCACATATTATTTATTCATAGTTCTGAACATTCTTCTCACATTTTGGGCGATTCTGTGAATATTTATTTAATTTTTTTTTAACAAATACCAGAATATATCTTTAAAGGAACATTTAGCCGGTTCATGACGTATTCTCTACACAATAAGAAAAATGGTGCAGCAGTATTGCAACTTGCAACAGTGGGAGCGCTCAGTAATTAAGTGCAATGTTATATGGTTTTCTTTTGGTCAGAAAAGTTGCAATATTTCTAATTTTCAGCAATATGCAAGACTTTACAAAATATTTAAAAATTTTGGCAATTTTCGGGTTAGACGGGTCAATGGTTATGAGAGTACTCCGTATTCGGAGATACAACTACTGTATTGGCTTTAGTGGTCTGACCATTATTTTGTTAATCAATCTAGGAATATCATTCTCAAATTTTCTAATGAAATACCTACAGCGGTATTCTGGTATAGCATTTTTAGATGGAACTTCTCTAATGCAGAAGAGATAATCAATTTCTCGAATGTTCTTAATTTAAATAAGTAGTACTCATCATATTGTATCATTTTATACACATGCAGATGCAGTGCATCAAAAAAACAGCAAAGCCTGTTCGTCACAGTAGAATTGTAATGATGGTGTAACACTTTGGCATTTTAACCTGTGTATAATGCATCTCTGAAAAGTCGGCATACGCTGATTGGAACTTAAAAAAAGTCAAGCATATCGATAGCCTATTCATAACGATTCAAACATATGTCAAACGCATTTCAATGAGTGCTAGGCGCGTCTCCCGCGTTTACAGCTTATCCATGCAATCACAATTAAAGGCGAGGGTCAGCACCACCACACCACTACGCCCCGGTTCGTAGGTCGACGATTGTTCCGACCTTATTCCGCAACTCGGTCTTAAAGTGTAACTTCACTCCTAGGCTACTGAAAAAAGGGTTCGTATTGCGGATTGTGTGCATTGTATACATACACACAACANATATGTCAAACGCATTTCAATGAGTGCTAGGCGCGTCTCCCGCGTTTACAGCTTATCCATGCAATCACAATTAAAGGCGAGGGTCAGCACCACCACACCACTACGCCCCGGTTCGTAGGTCGACGATTGTATAAACCTGTCTGTACGTGTAAAGTTTGTAAAGTGGGGCATATTATGAGCCATACGTCGGGATACATCGGCAATCGGCGTCGACTTTTATTTATTTATTTATTTACTTACTCTTTATTTAGTTATTATTTTTTTCCATTACGATGTTTTTAGCGTACGCGAAACTTACGTAAAACGTACATCCGACGTAGGCCTTACGGCAACCAAATTCCTAATACGCCTGCAATGCATTTGCTCAGGCATTCACGTATATGTGATGTAGATTTCGATATCAATATACAACTTTAAAACTTTTGTTGCTTCCTACTATTCTGCTCCTTATTTTATTTTATTTTGATACATGTAATTGTCTTTTTTTTTTTTTATTCTTGGTCAATTCAAGTTCTAAACTCGGGTCTCTGCGTAATGACCAATATCAAATATCACCGATCGAGCGCTTTGGCGGCCCTCGATCATTCCAACGCACATTAAATCCCTGCAGTCAATTATTCTTCTTTATTTTCGAATTTTCCTAATCTTTTTAGGTTGCCCAGAAAAGAAAAATCCATATTAGCCGCGTGATATGGAGCGGGAGACCGCGAGACTCCCTCCCCGTAACTTCCGGTCGAGAGATCGAGGGCTCACACGTGCATCCGGTTAAGAGCGGCGCGCGCGGCGGACGGTAACACACGTGTGACTTCTCGAAAAAAGGGGGAAAAAGAAAATGAGAGAGGGGGTAAAATGGAGGGAGAAGGGGGAAATGAAGAGAGATGAGGACATAAATTGGAATTCAATCCACGTGAGGAGATAATAGTCATTGTTTACAATGCCCAAAAAGTCTTTTTTTACTTGCTGTAATTTTGCGAACAATAGCTGATTCATCCTTTTCAGAACGCACGTGCTGAATATTACCTCTTTATTGGAATGGTACACGCGAGGTCGCAAGGCGGGGCAACGCGCAGCGCGTGGAAGAAATAGAGAACGTATAATTGCAAAAGGGGTTAGGTCCGTTTAAGAAAAAGAAGGGAGAAAATTCCCTGTGAGCATACAATGGAAACGAGGTATATTCGAAATTGAACTTATATTTTTCTTCTTACTGCCGCTTTAAAATAAGACTAAGCAGAAATACATTAAAAGTCCACAGGGCAAGACAAATAATGGGGCTATATTAATAATTCAAATTGATTGAAAATGGACATAAATCCTTTTGCAATTGGGCTTTCAAAGAAGGCAAAGGTGTAGATTTCTATGAGAATAATGGGTGTATAGAGTGTATGTATGAATGACAATATGAAATTTTGGAGAAAAATTTGTTTAAAAGTTTTTCAGGAGGTGAAAAGATAACAATTATGCCCTTTTCCACCAAACAATGAAGATAAATTCACTCATTGTAAAATCGTCAACAGATACATCATATTACGTTACATACGCAGCATACAATCAGGTAGGTATTGAATAAGTGTTTGTGAAAATGGTTTAATGATATCCCAATCTAGATTGAATCGAATAAAACTTATCACAAAATAATTCATAAACCGGAGATGCTTCTACTTCCCAATATTTTAAGCTTTATATTGATCAATATCTATGAATGAAATTATGGAATTTTTAAAGATTTTTCAGATGTTTATTTGTATAAACTTATTTACGAGCACCCTTAATACCCTAAAAGGCATGCAAATTAACCATTGTTATTTCATTTATTTTAAGAAAAATATTGTAATAAAAAATACCGCTATATTTCGTGGAAAATCTAAAAAAATGTCAAAAGAATCTCAAACATCTAAATTGTTTTGCGATGAATTAAAATACAACAATTTGCATTTAAGAACATTTATGCTCTGTGCCCCACCTTTCGATGGAAAGAAAACGTATACAAATTTTTGTTTAATTTAATTTGTTGTCAGACACCCTCTTTATGCGGACCATAAATATTTGCATTCCGTGTAAATAAGTTTCAAGACTATAATATGTAGGCAAATATAACATGCATTAAAATATATTTATGCTGCCATTTATTCGAATGCAGAGCTTGAACTTTCGTTTTCTTGTGAAGTGATAACTAACATTTGCTTGCTATTTCAACAAAAGACGTAGAGGGTGTTGTTCAAAATCAACTGCAAATCAACTGCAACTTTGCAAATTGTAACGCGCATTTTCCTTCGCACATGGTATGCGCATTTAACAAGACGCGCATGAAACATTGATTTTGATTGGCGCGTTCCGATCAACTGCAACTTTCGATCGATTGCAACATTTGAGCAACACCCCAATAGTTTCATCCAGGTAATGCAACCGCTTGTATCACGTGGTCGGTGAACGCGCCCCTAGATCGACCTCACCCATGATCTTTCCCACAATGCACGACACCCCCGATAAAAAAAGTCTAAGATACAAAGTTAACCTCGTAAATTGTCGCAACGAAAACAACATCAAACTTCTACAACACCAGCAAAATAAAGGACAATGTGAAGTTTAGAATATAAAGTTAATCTAGATTTATCGCAACGAAAGCAGCAACATTAAATTGAAATCCATTTCGTACTTTATCTATCAAGAAGAAAATGCCTCCGCGGAGGCTGCGTGCCTGGTCAAACTGTCATATTTTGTCTTAAGTGACTACTGTAATTGGCATTTATTGCTTTTATTGATGATGTCACTCCTATTGTTTGACGACAACCAACATTACCATACACTAATCTAACTCACGAGTCGGTAGCGTTTTGCATTTTAATTCTCTTTCTCGAGCACCGCCTTAATCAAGTACTGAACCACCGTGATTACGACCGACCAATCACGAGCCGGGATTTTGCGCGGGTTAATGAAGTGGATTCGATCGTCTGCGTGCGTCAGATTTCCGGTTAGTCGCATTGGTCAATTAGTCGCTCTGAAAAGGCGCGCTGGGACTAAAAGGGAATAAATCAGCAATTAACTCGCAAATATTTGAACGGAGATGGTGGAGAAGAGATGGGTAAATGGAAGGAATGAAAGTAGACTTACGCTCATACATAAAATTTATTATTTTATTTGTCGTTTTATTTAAACAGGGTAGCCCTTTCAGTTTATAAAAACTGCTCGACCAAGGGGCCCTGTATCACAAGATAAAAAGAACATGATTACAAAATTATATACAATAATATAAGGAAAACAAATACATCAAGACTAAATACACAAACAAATTAAAGAAATTAAATGAACAAAGCCATAAAAGGAAACATACAAGAAAAAGTAAAATTGAGCGTACAAACAAAAACTGACAGTTATGGATAAGNGAAGTGGATTCGATCGTCTGCGTGCGTCAGATTTCCGGTTAGTCGCATTGGTCAATTAGTCGCTCTGAAAAGGCGCGCTGGGACTAAAAGGGAATAAATCAGCAATTAACTCGCAAATATTTGAACGGAGATGGTGGAGAAGAGATGGGTAAATGAAAGGAATAATTATCGAAGAAACGTGGGAAGGTAGACTTACGCTCATAGATAAAATGTGCAAGTTAGACCCTTTTCTTTCTCTCAGTTTGAACTGTCTAGAAAAGAATTTCCAAAAAGATTTTATGGGCTCAAGAAATTTAAGCGTTTCAAATATGCCTTAGAATTAACAGAATCTTTTCGGAAACATTTAAAGGTTGCAAATAAGGGGAAATCCTTTAAACAGTTTTAAACGTTCAAGAATCTTCTACATAAGAATGAAAGAATTGCAAGAGAGAGAGAGAGAGAGAGAGAGGGGGATAACGAAAGATGTGTGTGTATTTGTGTGTGTTTCGGGGGTTATAATGAAATACACACATAAACGCACACACCCAATCACCATTATGTTCATATACAAGAACATAAATATATGTATTTATATTATATATATATATATGTGTAAACGCACACGCACACTTTGTATGCATCTTTCACCCAAACACGCACACACACACACACACACACACCAAAATTGACACAATAATAATAATGATAATAAGAATAGATGCAATTTATATAGTGCACGTATCCACTCTGCTGAGTGCTCAAGGCGCTTTACACTATTATTACCCTGGCTTTAGGCCGGCTGCCATTCACGGCGCACTTGACATTTCAAAGAATAAATATTCCTGCCAGGTACCCATTCGCCTCACCTCTTTCTCTATCAAACAAACACACACACGTATAAGCGTACAGTCTGAATCCTCACATAACAAACACACACACACGCACACTTACACACACAAGCACGCACATATGAATCAACCACCACTTTTCTACCCCAACCCTTTCATCAATCAATATTATGCACCGTACAATATTGCGCACGTGCAATCATTTTACCGCTCAAATAACCCCTCCAAAAACACTCACTCTTTTCTCGCGTCTAAATCACTACCGGTAAATTGCCCTGCTTTCTTCCTTCACGATCTTAATGCCGACTCACACCTTTGCGTTATTAGCCTGCGTCGGCTCAGCGTTTTTGGAAATAAAAATCCCTCCCTGGACGCGCAGCATACGGAGACTAGACGGTGGACTGACGTCGGCTTGCGCTAAACGACCGGACGACGGGCCACCGTATGACTTGCGTCTTTGTGCGCCAAGGGAGCGTTTTTAATTGCTGAAATCTCTAGACCGACGTAGGCTAAAAAAGGAAATATGTGAGTCGGCCTTTAGCCCTAAGGTTCTTCTTACCCAAGAAAAACACAGGCCTTGGAATGGCCGAGGGGTTTGTACGCTATTGGCTCTAAATGACTTTCGACGCCGGAGCCCAATATTGCCGCCATCAGCATGATCAGTAAGATCAAATTTTGTCAGTGTACATGGTGTATAAATAAAACCTTCACAGTTCTTGAAGCATCAGTNCAAACACACACACGTATAAGCGTACAGTCTGAATCCTCACATAACAAACACACACACACGCACACTTACACACACAAGCACGCACATATGAATCAACCACCACTTTTCTACCCCAACCCTTTCATCAATCAATATTATGCACCGTCCAATATTGCGCACGTGCAATCATTTTACCGCTCAAATAACCCCTCCAAAAACACTCACTCTTTTCTCGCGTCTAAATCACTACCGGTAAATTGCCCTGCTTTCTCCCTCCACGGCTTTAAGGCCGGCGCACACCTTTGCGTTCTTAGCCTGCGTCGGCCCAGCGGTTTTGGAAATTAAAACGCTCTCTGGACGCACAGCATACGGAGACCAGACGGTGGACTGGCGTTCGGCTTGCACTAAACATGCTAAACGAGTGTACGACGAGCGTCACCGTATGACCCGCTTTCTTGTGGGTCATTGGAGCGTTTTTAAATACGCTAGATCGACGCAGGCTAAAAACGCAAAATTGTGAATCGGCCTTCAGCCCGAAGGTACTTCTTACCCAAGAAAAACACAGGCCTTGGAATGGCCGAGGGGTTTGTACGCTGTTGGCTCTAAATGACTTTCGACGCCGGAGCCCAATATTGCCGCCATCAGCATGATCAGTAAGATCAAATTTTGTCAGTGTACATGGTGTATAAATAAAACCTTCACAGTTCTTGAAGCATCAGTCGAAATTACATTTTAAAAATATAATCAAAAAGATTTTCAAGAGAAGAAGTCTTCACGGTAAAATGGGTTATCTTTCTTGGAAATGTGAGTGGTTCTGAAAAGGACCTAACCACTCTTGACGTTTCGATGAGCATGTTTGTATCATCTTCAGGAGAATGAGTGTGAGATTTTCATGGTTCTCGATACTCCAGCGTCCCATTTAATATTTTGAATGATACTGATCTGATTTTTGTTCACGCTTAAATGAACACAAGCTGTTTATGTCCATGGTAATAAAAATGTTTTGCGCAAGAAAAATAGAAGTGATGTTAACAACCAATAAAAAAAAAGCTTCCTTTTTTATTTTTGTTATTTTGTCAGAATTTATTTGACGTCAATCATATGATGTGATCGATTATGATCCCTAATGTCAGTTTAAAGGCATATCATTTAGTTCTCATCCATGAATGTATATATTAATAAAAGAGATTGTTTTTGAACCAAAACAGTTTTGTGAGAAGAAAACATGAACCGAACCATCACAACATCTACATAAATCCATAACTTGAAGAATTTGCTTTGAATAGGATCAATTATTGTTATACCCCCCTTTTGGTACAAGGCCTGTTTGGTATCATGGACATTAACAGTCGATACTCACCCAAGCGTGAATGAAAATCAAAATTCTAAAATGCACTTGGTTGATGACAGCCTTGATCATACATAAGAAAAGGAAACATATTCATCTCATTTTGCATTGTGTTTTTGGAGGACGTTTTAAAAGGTGTAAAGTTTTTCATGATACACCTTGTAAAGGCTTGTGGGTTTCCTGCACTGATTTCATTAAGTTATCTCGTACGACATGCGTGTTCATAGAACATTAATAAAACTACCATTTTATATTATGTCCTTTTTCTTCTGTAGTCCTTAAAGTACTTATCATAAGACATAAATTTGACGAGGTTTGATATTCAACTTATTTGAATATTCCAATAACTTGACCACACATTGATACATGTATTACTTTCCTTTGTACGTCTCTCAAAGGAATTATCATAATTCCTTGATCTCTCAATGCATGATTATGCGACTCAATTCTCATTTTAAAATTTTCTTTATTAGGGCTGCTTTCCATTCTTTTTTATCTAATTCTTTTTATTACAATGCAATGTCATTTCAGCCTCTAAACATTTAAAACTGTTTAAGCCCCGGTTACATAGGACCCCGGAAGCAACACGATTCACCCCGACTCTTTGTTAATTCACAGTTAACTGCCACAGAACAACGAGTCGGGGTGAATCGTGTTGCTTCAGGGGTCCTATGTGACCAGGGCATCAAAAAGCCCTCATCATGTAACGTTGCATCGTGATCATGTATAAACATATTCAACGCATACTTATATAGTGAACATGGGGTGCGTTGGAAAATATATGTTATTATCAGATTATGGAAGCCCAGCATCCAATTCCTTAACATAATATGTTGTATTACATTAATAAAATAATGAGAATATGGTATATTGAGCAATGAAATAATTGTGTGTAAATTTAGAATGTTATCATTATTTAATTGTATCTTCGCCTGCTGTGTAATTTGATAAGATTCTTTGAATAATATCCTCAAATTTATTGAGTGGAGGAGATTTAATGTGCACATGTTTCTATTGTACCAGTACCTGCACCCGAATTTCTCAGTGTATACCTGTATACGGATGCCTATTCTATAGAAATATTTCCTCTCCATAGCTATCTGAATCTCTCTTTCTCCCTCTCCTTCTTTCTTCCACTCTCTCTATATCTATTAACATTTAATGCATCTCACACACACACGGACACACAGACAATGTAGACATACACTCAAACACACATCATACACACACATCCATACATACACACACACATACTCACACACACACACATACGCACAACTCTCTCTTTCTCTCTCTCTATTCTACATGTATATCTCCCTCTTTATCTCCCTTCGGTACGATGCGCTTTGTATACGAATCATTTTGTTGTCCTCTCGACTTTAAGCTCTGAGTCATAGGGTATTCTATCCACCATTTGAATGAATCTATTTCAATACATATATTTCTCTCTTAATATGATCGGCGGTCTATTGCTAAGAGCGGTTAGCACTGGGGAAAAAGGTAATATGACGTCCATTTGTGTGCAGTAATTTCAGATTAAATCTGAGGTTTTATTAGACATCGATGGGAACGTTTGACTCGCGTATTATCATCGTGAGAGAAAGGGAGAGATTTTGGAAAATGAGCTAGGGAACGAGCAAAAGAGACGTAGCGAAAGAGAATGAAATAGAGATAGGAAGAGAGAGAGAGAGTGTGAGAGAGAAAGCGAGAATCCAAGAAGGACAGAGAGAGAGAAAGGAAGAAAGATAGAGAGAAGGGGAAAAGACAGACAAAGAGAGAGAGAGTGTGAGAGAGAAAGAGAGAATCCAAGAAGGACAGAGAGAGAGAGAGAAAGGAAGAAAGATAGAGAGAAGGGGAAAAGACAGACAAAGAGAGAGAGAGAGAGAGGGGAGAGGAAGAGAGAGAGAGGGAGAGAGAGAGAGAGAGCATCAGGAAAACAGAGAACGAGTAATAATATGAGTGAGGAGAAATATAAAGGCCAATATCTTCATAAGATATGAAACTATTATGAAAAGAGGGACATCATTTCCATGCTCTATGGTGTGACTATTGAAATCGGAGACTGTGGTGTCCTTATTTTAGTATATGATGCAAGCGACTTTTCTATAAGAATGTGTTTATTTATTATCTTATGTATTCTCCTACTTTTCCTGAATGCGATTTGAATATCACGAAAAGGCGCTTTATTGTCCATTATCATAGGCCTAACAGTTGCAAATTTCATATTTTCGAAAATATTCTCAGCAATGTTAAACAATAAAACAATCAATAGATGATAAAATATAACGTTGATATTTTTCTTGTCATGCTTGTTACCTGTATATAAAAGTACATCGAAGATGAGCTTGGTTTAACCCTAAAAAACCCAAGGGGGGGGGCACAATGTGCCGCCCTACCACATAATCGTAAACCACTCCCACATTGTTGGTCCGATTACGCTCACATTTGGTGACTTTTTCCGAAATTTTATTGCGGACATTATAATACCATTTTTATTATTATCCTGTAATTCATGTTGCCATGGCAACCACAAAACAAACGGCATGTTTGTCCGTTTTTCGAATAATTTCAGTTTTTCAGCTTCAAATCTGCCCAAAAAGACGTGGAAATGGTCACAATTTATGATTTTTAGTTTGCTTTTTAGTGTGCTTGAGAATATTTTACGTTATGAATTGTTGATCGCATATAACGTAATTTTGCAATTCATTCCTTTTCTGATAGGATATGTATTACTCCAAAAACCTCATCGTCCTGGGGACGACACGTATTTCTTTATGATTCCATTTTTCATATTGACCAACTTTCACAATTCGCAGGTTTCCTTGGTGAAATCTATAATGAAATTGGCTTATGACATACCTAGGGATAAAGATCCAACATTGCACATTTAAAGGCAGTTGTAAATAAATGTAACACTAGAAGCATATTTTTTTTTGTGCAATATTGCGCCTTTTTTTTGTACGAAATCGAACCACAAGAGGTATGATTTTGCTTTGATTGCTATGATCTTTGGGACGACTGATAAAGTTAGTGTCAGGGGTTATACAAGAACGAATGATTATTGTTATTATGAATACAAAATGTTTATTGGAAAATACTCGTTGTGTTCTAAATCGTAATTTTAGCAATGCAAGATTCTACTTTATGTCTCTATAGTCTCTTGGAGTACGAAGACTCCAAACAAAGACTGGACTACGAATACATCAACATCTTATTAAGACAGCACCATGAATAACCACTACATACTCATGATACTGACATAAGGGAGTAGCTCCCGTATAGCACATCACGTATAGCAAAAAGAAAACAGATAAATGCTGATAATAGTAAAAAGAAGAAGTAAAAGATCAACTAGAAGTAGAAGGAGGAGAAGAAGAAGAAGTAGAAGAAGAAGAAAATGAAGAAAAAGAAGAAGGAAAATAAGAAAAGGGAGTCACTTGGAGAAGAAAGATCATGAAGCTTGTCGAAGCTGACAATTCGTCGGCGCTGACTACCGTAATCTAATGAAATTCTTGATTATGATAGGATGAAAGGCGCTATCACTGACTGTTACTATGGTAACTGTCAGAGAATGACTTTTTGTCGGTGGCGATAAACATAAAGATTCATCAAACACCCATAGGAGTAGTGTTGAAGGATCAGAAGGATGTGATGAGAGAGAAGAAGAAGAAAGAGAAGAAGAAGAAGAAGAAGAAGAAGAAGAAGAAGAAGAAGGAGGAGGACGAGGAGGAGGAGATGAGCAAAGAGAAGTGTGAGGAGAAAATTGAGAAACGAAGACTGGCCTACCAATACATCAACATCTTATTAAGACAGCGTCATTATTAACCACTACACGAGGGAGTAGTTCTCGTATAGCATATCACGTATACAGCAAAGGCTTTAAATTCCCCTGTTACAAAGCAACCGCTTGCTGGCACCGGGATTCGGGTCAGCTTCCAGCCCGAAGTGGCCCCGGTGCTCGTTCAACACGCTCCCGGTAATTCGATCGCCGGACGCACGTGCATTCGCGACACCTTAAAACGTCATCTATACCGTGTAATTTGTCTGACTTCTTCCTCATTTCTTCGGTTTTACTTTCGCTCCTGCTCCAGGCGAGATTCTCTCCTATTTTGCCTTCTTCGTCCGTATTTTCTACTGAATCCAACCCATACCTTTTGCTACCGGCTTTGCAGATGCATATCTCCATTTGAATTCCACACATATATTTTATTTCCCAACTCCCAATATATCTACTTCGATTCTTATTTGATAATCTTAACGACTGCAAAACAATAACAAAATTTGCATCCGACCAACTTTTGCTTCGTTTTATGCCGAATTTGGGTTATATTTTGCAATCGTTATCATGGTTATTTTGACAGCGATTTTATGTTAATTGTAGGATGAACCCTTCCCCAATAAACATGACAGAATGTTGGAAATATTGCGTCCAAGATTTATTGAAAATTCCCCCAAATTTTGCAAAGAGGTCTGGTTCACCCACGAGCGGAGCTTCATCCTTTTGTTGTCATTATCTCGATAATGAGCATTGTTAATCTATTCGTTATAAATGATCTGCTTTACCTTGCTTGTTTGTTTACCCCTTTCCAACAATTTTGAGGAAGAATGATGAATTATTTTCGAATTTCCTCTTCCATCTTTTTTCCTATTCTCTCTCTCTCTCTCTCTCCCTCCCACAAACACAAAAAAAACAAAGACACATCACTAACAAACCAACCCATCCGCCCACCCACCCATCCACCAGACTCACACACCCACACTCACCAACACACCACCATCAACACTCCACACACCTACATCCACACATACACGAACAAATACACACACACACATACGCACACTTACACATACCTTCACCTACACAGACATGAACGTACACACCTACACATATCAGCATACACACACGCACCTTCGCACACACACACATACACCCACACTCTCCAACACATCCTCACCCACACCCCAAACACTTACATCACATTTACACACACCTACGTCCACGCAGACACGAACACATACACCTACTGTAGCACCATCATAGATGTATCAGCATACACACACGCAACTTCACACACAAGAAACCATACACACACATACGCACAGACTCCCCATCTGTTACATGTCTTTCTGTTTCTGTCACTATTCTGTCTTTACCTTTTCCTCGTCTAATATATTCCTTTAAGTCTGGTATACATTTTTTAACCAGTATATCGATCTCCCCTTAATTTTCGAACTCTCTCTGATTATTGAGGAAATATCCCTCGCTCCCTGCTATCGCTTACATCGGGCTTTTAGGCATCTTATTTGTGCCTTTTAAAAGATGCTTATTTGATTATAGAGGAGAGCCGAGGGATGGTGGAATGGGAATGGGGAGTGGGAATGATGAAAGATAAGAAGAAATCAGTATGAAGAGGAGGATCAGAGAAAGAAGAAGAAGAAGAAGGAGAAGGAGAAGAAGGAGGAGGAGGAAGAGGGCAAATGATAAGTACAACAAAGATGAATGATGTTAAAAGCAAAAAGAAGAAAAATGAAAGAAGTATATACTATGAGTAGTAGAAGTAGGAGGAGGAGAAGAAGAAGAAGAAGAAAAAAAAACGAAGAAGAAGGAGAAGGAAAAATAAGAGAAAGGAGTAAGAGAAGAAGGGTCCCTTTGATAAAGCTTTTCATGACCGACACGTCATCTGCGCTGTCTAATCAAACGAAATCCTTGATTTTGATTGGATGAAAAGCACCATCACTGACTGTTGCTATGGTAACTCTCAGGGAACGACTTCTTGTCGCTGGCGACAAGCTTCATGAAACGCAGCCAGAGGAGGAGTATTAAGGAATCAGGAGGAGGTGTGCTGATAGAGAGAAGAAGAAGGAGAAGGTGGTGGTGGTGGTGATGAAATAAGAAGACGAAGGAGGAGGAGGAGGAGACGAGCAAAAAAAATAAAAAGAAATGAGAAGAAAATGTACAAACAAATTAATAAAAAAACCCTCCCCGGAAAGAAGAAGAAGAAATGATGAAGAAAGAGAAGAAGACGAAGAAGAGGAGGAGGGATGAGAAGACTTTCAGTTCTAGGCATTTTAATGACTCCTTTTAAACATGGCCTTTAAAGAACCAGAAGAAAAGGAGTGGGGAAAGAAGAAAAAAAGGAAAATTAGGAGAGAGAGAGAGAAATGCTGTGATTATGTGCCATCTGAGGTAGTCCTCACCAACACTGACAAATGTAAAGTGACAAACGCCATCTACAGTGGTAGTATGTATAAGCATGCATATCATATTATTTCATTCTTTCATGAAGAGTGCTATAGCATATTAAAACATATCTTACCTTATATTGGTTATGAACTTTGTAGAAAAAAATCATCATTTTTATTGGTTTGTAATTGGAATCCAAGCATCATTTATTTTGAATGTATATTATTTGTATTTTGTATAAAATTTTGAAGTAAAATGAAGTACCTATTGGGTCAAAATAATGCTAGCTTATCATAACTCATGAATGAAATCAAATTTTTGAAATAAAAATGTTTTACCAGCTCCTCCACAGATATTCATTTTCAAGTAATGAAAAGCTGATATATAAAGTACATTAAACACAGCGAATTTGCAACTTTTTGTATCAATATATCGAATTTAATGACAAATTAAGATACAAAATGCGAGTGTGTCGAAGAAACCGTAAAAGTAAGCCTCCATTATCCTTTATTCTCACAAATTTTACCTTAAAAATTAAAGTTCACATGATGTTCAAATCCCTCTGTATATTTTGCATTGAAATCAAGATCCAAGTACCTTGAGACAAGTTGAGCAAAAGGTTACCAAACACTAGGCATCGCACTGTTCACCCAACCTTTTCGCGAAGGTTTGCACC
This sequence comes from Temnopleurus reevesii, assembly GCA_036244855.1. Taxonomy (NCBI): domain Eukaryota; kingdom Metazoa; phylum Echinodermata; class Echinoidea; order Temnopleuroida; family Temnopleuridae; genus Temnopleurus; species Temnopleurus reevesii. The sequence continues at coordinate 47,750 of BQKZ01000991.1, forward strand.
CTATTTGCACCCTGTTTCTTGGGGTGTAATGGCCGAGTCACATCTAAGCGTTTTTAGCCTGGGTCGACCCAGCAACGTGCATTACACTTGTTAACGTACCCCAGTCTTTCTTAAAGACATGCGTAACTTTGTGGACGACTTGGTGAAACACCACCCAGGTTCCCGTTTTTTAACATGCTCCCCGAACACACAGTATACGCTGATCAGACGTTGGGCTGACGTTCGGCCTTCGTTCAAAGAGCATACGCCGAACGTCTGTCCATCGTATGACCTGTGTTTTGTGCATCCATACAGGGAGCGATTTTAATTGTCAAAACGTCTGTCCATCGTATGACCTGCGTCTTTGTGCGTCCAGGGAGCGTTTTTAATTTTCAAAAACGCTGGGCCAACGCATGCTTAAATCGCAAATGTGTGAGTCGGCGATTTTCTATTTTTACGTGGTTGAAGATGAAACCTTACTCTCAGATATGTATCGAACTTGAAAACAACATCTCCCTCGCAATGTTTGAAGTCATAAATTATCCCGAAGTCATGTAACATACACCAACCTTCCACGATCTAAAGCCTGCGTCACACCTTTGCGTTTTTAACCTGCGTCGGCCTAGCGTTTTTGAAAATAAAAATGCTCCTCGGACGCAGTTAATACGGAGGACTGACGGTCGGTGCAAGCATCTTGAACGCAAGCTGAACGTCTAATTCGCGTATGCTGTGCGCGAAGGGAGTGCTTTTGATAATAATAAAAAAAAAAAACAACGCTGGGCTGACGCAGGCTAAAACGCAAAGGTGTGAGTCAGCCTTAATGTTCGAAGACGGGTTCTGTATATGCGTATATATGCAAGGGAAAATGGAGAAATATTATGGCAAGTTTGAAGGGCTCGACGAGTAATTTATCTCCGTATGCAAACCCGTCACGTATTCGGCTATGTTAATGTGAATCGGTTGCTCAAAATACATTTCACTCCGCATACTCGGTTATATGCGTGTAGTGGATTTGAATGCAAGTGTATGCTGTGTTGAAATAGACGTTATTAGTGCGAGATAATGATAATGAGAATGAGAATAAAAATAATAACAATAGTAATAAAAATGCTACTAATTAATGCTACTACTACTGATAATAATGATAATAAAAATAGAACAAGAATTATAATAACAACACCAGCAACCTTGCTTTTACCTTGTTCGCGACCTTGCAGATTTTAACTGATAGCAGGCTTTTTACCGTGAGTAAATAAGTAAAATACAATACAATACAAATACAACAACACCCACACATATAATAGTAATAATGATCATAGTAAGAATAATATCAATTACAAGTAATACTAACAGATGGAATTGATTTTATATCGCAAACGTATCCACTCTGCAGAGTGCCTCAAGGCATGTTGCATTGTAATAACAGATTTCATTAAATTCAAATAAGTGTGAGGAGAATAATTCATTTCAGCTCACGATACGTTAGGAATTCGAATATTCTACAGGCTGCCAAATTTGATAGCTCATCACTTATTAAAAAATTATATATGTAGAATGAAAACGTGCAGTTGAATGACAAATAAAAAAAAAATGATATAAGATGTACGTACAATAAATTATTTGAGATTATGGCAAAATGACAAATAACCAGACATGCTAGAGTATTGTATAGGGAAAGATGATGAATGAGATAAAAATTGACATGGATGAGAAATTATTGAAAAATGGTCAACTTCAAATTTCAGGCATAATTTCTTTGCTGCTTTATAAGATTATTTGCTTATAATATGAACACATCGTGTCGATGTGCGTGTTAATTATCATTATTTTGTTTCATTAGAGTAATGCACACTTTTCAAAGCTAATAACATCAGATTTAAGACTCAATTTGAAATTCTCTATTAAGATGCAATCAAATTATATTGAGTAATCACGTGACCAAAATATGCTACTTGAACATTTAAACATTTGTACTGTACATACTGGGTATTATTGGTGTTATGAATTATATTGTTACCAAACAGGGCCTCATGGGAGACCAATGGTGATGTGATACATCCTGTATGAATATCATTAATAGGTAGATAAATGATTAAATAAATAAATAAATGAATGGATAATGGAATAAGCAGGAAAATTAATGCGCTTCCCAGTTATTCTGCAATGGAATGTGGAGCAGGTGTCACATAATGCATGTACACCTGCTTACTGTGATGGCGTGGTGGATTGTGTAATTTAGGTCCATATGTGCACATTTTTATAGTGAATTTTAAGGTAACCAGATAGGACCTTATGGATAACCGCCGTATTGGTGATATGAGACACACCCTGTATAAATATCATTCATAGATACAAAAAAATGATTAAATAAATAAATAAATAATGGAACAAAGTGGAAAATACATGCGCTTCCCAGTTATTCTGCAATGGAATGTGGAGCAGGTGTCATATATGCATGTACACCTGCTTCCCATGCTTACTGCATAACTAGATAGGAAACCTTCTGTGATGGCGTGCGTTGCGGGGTGTGTAATATCTGTCCATATGTGCACATTTTTATAGTAAATTTTAAGGTAACCAGATAGGGCCTTATGGATGACCGCCGTATTGGTGATATGGGACGCCCTATATAGATATCATAAATGATTAAATAAATAATGGAACAAAGTGGAAAATACATGCGCTTCCCAATTATTCTGCAATGGAATATGGAGCAGGGCGGTGTTTCACCAAGATAAGAAAGACTTTACGCACGACTTTACGTTCGACTGGTATCCCTTCTTGTGCGCAATGATTCATAACAGTACGCGTATTCAGCGCAAGAATTGATAACAGTCGATCTTTAAGTCGTGCGTAACTTTAAGAACGATTTGGTGAAACATGCATGTACACCTGCTTACCATGCTTACTGCATAACTTGATAGGAAGCATTCTGTGACGGCGTGCGTGGCGGGGTGTGCAATCTCTGTCCGTTATGTGCAGATGTTTATAGTGGGATTTATCGATAGTAGAAGATGAATTAATAAATGAAAGCTGAATAGATGAATGAATGAATAAATAAATAGATGCATGAATGAAGGAATGAATGATCAAATTAATAAACACGTCGATAAGTATAGTTAATCTGGATGAAGCTATTCCTGTCTGTTTAGAGATACATGTAGAAACCCAAATTTCACCCCGTTGTCATGTTTGTATATAAAAACTTGGTTCATTTCCTTCGTCGTTTTCTTCAGATTACATCTGCCTCCGTCAGGGCTGACGATTCTTGCATGTCGTTGTCATTTGTCAACGAAAACATTAACCGCTACCAATCAAAATTTGATTGGAAAAGAAAATGTGCACAATAAACAACATAATATCACACTTTGTCTTCGTAAAAAAAATCCTAAATGAATGTGGATTATCATTGTTATTTTTTTTTAGAATATCCACAAATTTTCCTATCAAGAGTGTAAATGTCTTTTGGCTGATATCATTTATTATTATCTATGCGCCGTGTAATAAGAGTTCTATAGAGTTCGGCTGTTTTCAGCGAGCCTTCAATATGATAATTTCGCAGCAGGGATTATGGACTGGAATGATAACAACTAAACATAGGAAAAACGAATTTAATTTCTGCATTTCATTCTGATAATAAATTATTCCATTATCATATATTATCATATATGCGAGCTTGTATCTGGCGTGCAACGAGCTAGGGTTAAGCCGCGGGAAAACGCGGTAAAATGCGACTCCCGCTAAAAATCAACAGGCATCTGCTATGACTTTTGGCGCCATTTTCCGCTGTCTTCTACAGCGTAGTGCAGCTCTCACACAACCTCACAAACGGCGTATGTTTGCACACAAAAATCACATCACTTTGTCGAGATTCATTCCCGAGTGAGAGTGAGTTACCATGGCAACAAATCGACAAGTTTACGTACATCCAGGCTATAATTATGTTCTTGGTACCTTTGCTGCATTGTTTGCTCCGACAGAAAGGGAGGTTGATTTCATTTGCATGATAATTCCCTGACTTTTAATATTCCATTCTCAAGTGTGGCATTTTCAAGTATCGCATAAATGAATTCAGAAAAGATCTCATGGTTTGTGTACACTGGAATGCGAAATTTTTAGTACATGAATAATATGCCCTGTGATTTCTTCCAAACATATTCATTCCAATCGTGTTTCTTGATTTTAACCACTTTGTACAATGTTTTTTTGTTGTTTAAAAGGCACTATAAAACGAATTACTGTATCGTGTAATGTATCATAAATGCTTACAATGTGGAAAATACTTGCATCGTTTTGATTTCAAGAGAAACAACAACAACAACAACAACAAGAACACAAGTGCTTAGTCAAAGTGATGCCAATGGTATTTTATTGTGCATATTTCGGTTAATAAAATATTTCCATTATATTACACTGGAAGAAATAAATAATAAATATATTGAGTCAGTTCTAAATATACATCGTAGCTATGCAGAAATGCAGAATATGCATAATATATTGTTACATCAAAGAGCAAATTAAGATTATTTCCGATTCAAATATAATTGCGAAAATTGTGAAGAGATGAAAAAAAAAAATCGTATTTAGTTTTCCAAAGAAGATGGAAGAATTGTAATGTAAGATCTGTGAGCCAAGCAATGATATCAGCATCTCATGAACTTAAAGGGGAACCAGCCTTTGGAATTATCGTGCTCTCATTGAATGAAGAAAAATCAGATGAACAAGCTGTGAAAATTTGAGCAAAATCGGACAACCCGTTCAAAAGTTATGAATTTT
>BQKZ01000991.1:55695-70695 GCA_036244855.1 Temnopleurus reevesii
CCTGTATCCCTTCAAACATATGAAAAAAAATCAATTGGAGTCACTTTTTCATCATTTCATTGCATTAAGTTGCATGTCCATCTTTAGCACAATATAACATGAAAATACAATCCTGACATTTATTTGGACTGGGACCTCGAAAGAAGCAGAACTCGTGGAGCGTCCTCACGAAACGGAACATAAAATATAAAAACCGGGTTCTTTTTTTCCTTCAACAAACAAAAAGATAAAATTAAACAAGCAAATAAACGAATATTATTGATTAATCCTTGTATTTTTCACATTCATTCATTTATCTATTTACTGACTTATCTATCTATCGATCTTGTCAAATCTTTTAGATGTGTCTACATAGTAATTGTTCTTTTTATCATTCAACTACTGCCTTTCAATCAAAAGGTCGAGGTGATTGAATCACATCCATAGCATTTATTTTCTTCACCCAAAAATTTATCCACACCGTCTTACACTTAACCCAGGTGCCATGAATGGCTACCGGCCGGAACAATTCCTTTGAATTGCTTATCATTCCAATTATTATTATTATTATCATTGTTATTATCATCATCATTATTATTATCATTATTATCATTATCATTATCAATATTATTATCGTCATCATTATTATCATCATCATCATTAGTAGTAGTATCCTTATTCTCTCGTTTCTCTTTCTCTTTCTTTCTCTCTCTCTCTCTGGCATGTCCATTGTACATCCTCCTTTGGAATCTCTCACTCGTTCTCTCCCCTTTCTACATTATTTCATCTCATCCGCATACATGTATAATTGTTGCAGAAGACTCGCATTCCTGAAACTACACACGACGTAGAATTAACAATAGCCGCGTTGCCATGGCAACCCCTCCCAAAGGTATCACTTCTTTTGATCAGGTAGATGGAGTTGATTCGCAGCCAACGGTGGTAGATGTAGGATGGGAATAGAGCGAATGGTAAAGGATGATGACGAAGAAAGAGAGAGAGAGAGAGAGAGAGGAAGAGAGAGAAGAGAGAGGGGGATCTAGGAAGGGTGTACGGTAGAGAGAATAACCGCCAAATCAAATAAAGCAAGTGTTTTGTAAAGACTTACCACTTGTTAGTATTGAAAAAAAAAACGAAACATAAATTAAAATCGATGAGAAAATATTGTTGAGCTTTACTATAATCATGAGTATTGCATGAAAGTGTGCACCTACAATCCTATATTTTACTTACTTGAAAATGCAGTGGGGCTTAAAGTAGAAGTGATCATGGGGAAGAAACCCTATTCTATTCGTTCTCATATGTGAATTTGTATTAGATATGTCTAAAAAAAAGTATAATACGCAATATGGCAATACAAAAGATCATGCAACAATACCTTTATAATGAATTAAAAGGCTACATGTATAATGCAATGTAATTATGAAGATGAAGGATACACTTTTACACTAATGCAATCATGATAATTACTCCCCGCATCGTGATAAATGCAGAACTATCGAATATATACTAAAAAAAATGAAGAGTATGCACGTGGCAGATGGTTCATTACTTTAATCAAATGTACTATGACAAGAACCGTGCATTATTACGATATAATTCCGTCAATGCTTTGTCCTTTTTTATTTGCTTTCTTCAAAGATGGATTATTCAAAATATTCAAGGGAATAAACTTACAATTTTCAATTCTTTTGCCAAGGCAAATCATGCTGTGTTTCATGAACTTTTGTACTGCAATATTGCATACTATACTTTTTTGAAACGCAGTTTATCTCGGCGTCTGGTTTCTTCAGTTTAGTATGTCTGTGTATACGTGTTTTTATTTCATCTCCTTGTTCTTTTTCTACTATTGCTATTTTGGTGTGTCATCCTAGCCGCGTTATTGTAGTTATTGTGGTTTTATTTGTATTTATTTCAAGTGTTATTTATTTGTTTACGTTATATTTGTTTTGTTTTACCAATGATTGTAATGTATATATTGTGGAGCAGGGCTCCCTGGTAGAGCAGGCCTACACGGCATGAATGGGTCTACCCTGTTTTTTTTTAAATACATTTTTAAATAAGACAATAAATAAAGGATTGATTAAAATTTAGTACATCAGTGAAGCTTGGGTTGATGATTCCCCCCACCCCCCCCCCCACCTCGTCTCCGAATTCTTGATCCGCCCCAGCATTCGAAGGGAAGGGGATCCTCAATTTCATTCCTACAAACGAGCCGACAAACAAACAAAATATGGAAAAAATAGTTGAGTATGATAATATTATAACAATTTCATGTATGATATTCAGGACACTGATGTCAAACAGCGGATTTGCTGATCTTTTGTGCCTTTATAAATGATCATATTTGAATATTTATAAAATATATTTATATTTTTGATAGATTTATGAAATATTTTTATATTTGAATAAATGATTCATTAGAATTAATGAATAAATTTGAATAAATAAATAAATCAATTGATAAATAAATAAACATATAGATGAATAAAAGAATAGATAATGATCGACAGTAAAGTTATCGCTAAATTACTCGGAACGGAATAATTTTATTCATCTCTTTCTCTCTTGTACAAGTCAGCTTCTCTCATCTCCACAAACTGACAAACTGGAAGTTATCGAAGCAGATGTAATAATCTTATAGATACCATATGCCGATGTATTCCCTAAAACAACTACTTCAACAGTTCGCTCTGGCATGGCCAGCAGGAATGGAATTGCAAAGTGCTGTATCGAAAATGCTGAGTGTGTGGGAAAAAGCAAAACTGTATGTGCGCGTATGTGTGTGTGTGTGTGCGTGGGTGTGTTCACGCGTTTGTGAGACATCAGCTTAGAGTCCAATTATTTATTCATTTTTCTTAATCCATATATTTATTTCCTCATTGCGAGAGGTATGCTATTATGTTTATGGAATTATTTTAAGTAATTATGTCAATGTTTATCATCTATCAATGTATTTCATATATTAATTTCAATAATTGTATTGTGAGATGTATTTATTGATTGTATTTGAATTAAATCTCGAAAAAATTGAAAAAAGTGTGAGTGTGTGTGTGTGTGTGTGTGTGTATTTGAGTGAACGTGTGAAAATATTGTTTTAGTGTTGTGTGTAGGGTGAGTGTGTTGGTGTGTGTTTGTTTATATTGCGTGTGTGTATGTGATATACACTTAGGATGAATGGATATGGAAAATGTGGAAAGGTTCCAAATAAAAACAAAAGCAAATGTTAATAATACTAGTAACATGTATAATGAGATAAGAAAAGAATAAGAATAAGAAGAATGGAAAATAATCATGAAGCAAACATCGTAAAGAACAAGAAGAAAGACATCAAAATAGACAAAGAAAAAAAAATGTCTTAAAAGTGCATTTAAGAAGCTCAAAAAGCAACTGTCATGCTTTTGTCCAATCTGCTTTTGTCAATTCATAATGATATAAGATTGTAACGCTAGCATGTCTGATGGAAATGGAGCTCGCGTATTCGTCCATTTTCCAATTTGTGGTGAATTACATGAATTATAATCAAGTTAGAGCGAGAATGGTGTAAAGACTTCTTTTCGTAACGTCTGCCGTAATTGCGTCGCAAATCTAATTGTCGTTTTTCGCGGGCAAAATTCGACTGGACATTTTCAAGTAGGCAAGAAGTCATACCAATTGATGTGTAACTGTGTGAGGATGAATTCAAAGAAAATTGCTTGGAATCGTGACTGAAAGTGCAATTGCATTTTTATCAGGCGTTATTAGGCGTCGATGCTGAAATATTGCATTAACTTTTTAAAGAAATCAAGCATGGGTAATGGTGGAAAGGAATACAAGGTATGATAGTTGCATTTGTATCTTGAGCAAGTGGGAATGGTGCATGCATAAATACATCTTTTCCTAACCAATTTCCCATTATTCTCAAGCGATTTAAGGATTTTATCATTCAAATTCGTCACAATCCCGATCGCACTCTACCCATTCTGGATAAAATCAAATGCTCAAAGTGTAAATTGTTATTTAAATGTTATAAAGTTCACTGGATAACTTATACTAGCCTGAAGGAAAACGAAGCTTGTGATACAAAATTTGCAACATGTTTATGGGAACGTCTTTTGGAAGTTTGTTTCGTAATCAATTAAACAAGAATTAAGTCTACCAATGTCGCTTTGTTCCTGCACATGCACATGCATATAGGTCTCCTTTTTATCTTACCTTTTGAACACTAAACGCTGATTTTGAAGCCTAATATTTTCACAGCTTAATTTATGTACACTATCAACCATTTAGGATCTGGCATTTGAGAATTTGTGAACGAAAACAATGTTAAAAAAAATGTTTTTCAATGTGACACTCAAAATAAATAAAAAAGATCAGAGTAATAGTAAAAATATTTGTAATACATGACTCTTTTTGTATGAGCGAAAAGGAGGGCATGTGGAAAAAAGACATGCTTGTAGAAGGCATACCTCTGAATAAAATTACATTTTTCCACAGACAGTTCTCAAATTTTGTTTGAGATGTACATCAAATAGAGGGATACCCAAATCTCACTGGATCAAATGCATTAAAGATGACAAGCTCATTTGAAATTCTAACGGTATTATTATTCGAGATATAGATCAAAAGGTGACAGATAAATATTCACGATTGTGGAATGCTGCAGAAGGCAATATTCCCATCTTTAAATTAATAGAGTCGTTCACACCAAGGTCCAAACTTATCTGAATTATTCCCCGATTTGGATTTGTTGTCACTTTTACCCCATTAGGGAAATGTATTGAAATATATAAGATCAATTGAAAGTAATATAAATTGAAATTGTAAACCATTTAGGATTACTACATGAAAGCAATAAGAGAACAAAGTAGGAGATGAAGGAGGAGGAGAAATAGAAGAAAAATGAGGAGAAGTCGAATAATGATAAATTATATTAATAAGAAGATTATGAAAACGAAGAAGACAAACAAAGGAAAGAAATTAGAAGAAAAGGAAAAACATGGACAATGTAAGAAAATGAGAATGAGTGAAGAAGAGCTGGAAGAGATATAAGGAGGAAATGAGAAGAGAGAACGAAGAGAAAAAGAATAACAAGAATAGGGATGAGAAAAGAAAACACTCATAAAAATATTTTAAGATCTTGATTTTAGTAGGATCGTTTTCATTTTCCTATTGGTCGTCTTACATTCTTGTTTTTTTATCTTGAATAATTTTTCCTTAAGTTGTAAAAAAAGTGGATTTCAATTTCAAATTCAAATTAAAAATTAAAATTGAGGGTCTATTTTTGTATAGTTACGTTGTGTAAACAGATGCAGCCTTCGAAAAATGTACAACTGCAGTATTTCTACTATTATCGTTTTTAATTTCCCTTTTTTTATGTCTTATTTAATATCCTTGCAGTTAAGTGTTGAAATGAATGAATTTCAGTGTCAAATGCAAATACAAAATACATATTTAGCTTTTTGTATAGTTATGTTGTGTAAACGGACACAGCCTTCGAAAAATATACAACTGCGGTGTGATTATGTATGGACATCTCGAATCTTGACTGGCAGAATGCGCCATAGCGATCGATTCGGTAGATAGCACAAAGAATGAGAGATGAATATTTATAATGGGATTTTGGAATAATGATGCATTCTTATAATCTTCCTCTCCATCTCTGATCGAGACCTGTGGAATTATTACCTCCTATGACTCATCCCTCTCACCTCTTTCTTCTCATCCTCATCTTCATCTTCCTTCTCCTCCATCCTTTGTGATGTTTGTGAATAGCATTCTCCAACTGATTACCCCCTCCCATCATAAAGAAAAAGACCGATCGCCCCTTTTGAAAATTGGCCTACCTGATCTTTTTCTATCTATTCTTTTTGCTTTTGACCTAAATTAACATGATTAAAGACTTGGTCTGCGCCAGTAAAAAACAATCTTCGTTGATTAAAAGGAGACAAATCAGACGAATAAATAAATAAAAAATTTAAAGTGATCTGGACAATAGATAAGAAAGTTATGAATATCTTTATTTTATGACTGACTTGTGGTTTTCATTCAATTTGGCAGAATTTGGTCGCTTGTTATAACGTATTACATGGACCTCTCGACTGGTATCTTTTTATAACTCTGATGACATTGACCGAGAAAACCTATGAAATTTATCAAAAGAAGGGATATTAACAGTCGTCACATTGAAGTACATAGCTAGCTTTTTAAGCTGCAATCAAATCTCATTTACTAAAGGAAAACATCATCTTTTTTCCTCATATTCACTGTTCGCTTCGCGCGCGTGTCAAAGTAAACATCATTTGATGGGAATACTTATAGCGCGGTAAAAAAAGCATTTTCCAGCCACAAACACCACTATCGATTGAAAACACGTGTTTGTAATAACCGCTGCAAAATAAAGACAAAATGAGCTCGACGTTTTGTTCCATGCTGAAATTAAATGAAGTTCTTTGTGATGAAGTTTAGTAATAACAATAACGTTCGTACCTCCGACCTCACGTGTGCTATTGTCGCAATTATTCTTAACATATTTTCAGCCATGTGTTTACAAGGCTGCTAATATTGTTTGAATTATGGAAACAAATTTGTAGTACTGTTCTACGTTGCTTTAAATGCGAGGGCACATGTTAAACGAAGAGTTATTGATAGCCTACGAAAATGACATAATATTAAGGTCGATTGATGCATATGCAATGTAGATCGAAGTTAACATTAAAACATAAAGTGATGCGTCAAAGCTTGCTCTGCAGTTAATAAGTGACTTTTTGTGAATACTGAGAAACATATTGCCGAACTTCAATGCTTCCTTCTGCAAATTAAGATTTTGTATCGAAATCGGACATTTTGGACCTTTTTTGAGAGGTAATGGTGTTCCATAATCATATCCCATTACATTATTCCATTATCAAATGAAGTACTCTCGCGTCACAATACAACTACAATATCAAAACTGACATTGCATTTGTCCCACACCAGCATGTATGTTGCATTCATTTTCATTTTGAGAATAAATCGTTGAGTCCATATCTAAAGGGATGCAGGAGCAATAAATGTTTAGAAACTGAAGATTAATTAAATAATTAGCTAATAAGCTGATTAGAAAATTAGCAAAATTAGCTTTAGTCATATTTTGCACAATTGGTTGGGTTATCTGCTCTACTATTATTAGCTAAATTAGCTAATTAACAAATTAGCAACATTTTGAAATTAATATCACTCCTCCAGCATTTTACAATTATTTTGATGTACCAATTTAGCATTTTGAGTGTATCTTTAGGATTATCCGCAGAGATGAAAACGCGCAATGCACATTAAAACTTCTCCGCTAAAAAGCACCTGCATTAATAATGTTATAGCAGCACCGAGGCGCCACGAAAACTAGAATACCACTGCGGCGCCGCTGAAATGCACACGCTCTGTGTGTATGCGTGTGTGTGTTTTGTGCAGGATTAGGCGTCTTGTACGTGAATCACGTATAGCATGCAGTATGTGTGTATTACAACGTTGTAGATTGCACAGGTGTGGGCACGGTGCTGGGGGGCGCCGGGTGTTATTAAATGGATTCGGTTGCTTTTAGCCGTGTAAGTGAGACATGGGAATATGCGATGCTGAGAAGTCAGAGTAAAAGGTGGTGATGGAGAGTGAAAAAAGGAAAACATATAACAAGAGTGAGGAAGAAAACTGTGTTAAAAGAAAAACGTGGACATGAGTTGTAAAACAATGAAAAGAGAATGGAAACTGCAGTAAAAAGACATTATTTAAAGAAAATTATTCGTTTCTCTATGTTGTCTATGGTACATGTTTTGCCATAGACTTACGATTGATATTCATCGTAAGTTAAATTGCACCTTTTACGATACAAGGCCCAGATTATCCAATTGCTAAATCATGATTTACTGATGATTCAAACTAGAAAGTTTTTAGAATTAGAGAATAAAGAAAACAATCTTGCTCATAATGCCGATTCTCTGAGATTCTGCGCTGAGAGTTGGAGCAAATTTCAGAAAACTTTTAATTCTTGAATTCAGACATCAACTGATATAATCTATAGGCACAAATTAACTTGCAAAATAAACAACTTCGTCAAAGACTGAGATGATTCTATCGATCTTAAAAACAATGGGTTTTTTCACTTTGATGTAAACCTACAAAATGATGTTTTAACTCAGTCGTTTCAAGCGAACATTAGTGGGTCAGAGTAAAATTAAAAACCCGGTTCGCAGTGAAATTTCACGGGTTTTCAAAACACCTCATAACTTTAAGTAACACACTTAGGTCATCTGTTAAATACGAAAGTCGTAAATGATATGAAATTTCCAAATGGATACTTTAACTTGCTTAAAATTTCTTGCGTTATCTACATACATCCATCATGTCTATACAATCGAGTTCTAAAATTAAACTCGTCATGATGGGAGATAAACTTTCACATTTTCAAAGATTGTATATTTTATATGGAATACCGTAGTGTTCTGCTCGAATATTTCACTTGCAAATGTGAAGTGTGTAAAGTTACAATATGAGTCCCACCTATGCATATCGGTGTCTCGTTGAACATGATATCTTTATTCACACTGGTGATGCTCCGTTGATGTGTCATATAATGTATATACTCCCTACCTACATGCATTTATTCATAACCTCATCACTTCTGACCTCCGAAGTGTGCGCCTCCATGGCAAGAAGAAACTGATGTAAAGATGAAGATGATGATGAAAATGATAATAATAATTATTCTCATCATTATTGTTATTATAAATAATATTGTCATTATTTTTGTTATCATTATTATCTTCATCATTATTATTATTATTATTATTATTATTATTATTATTATCATCATTATTATTACTATTATTATTGTTATCATTATAATTATGACTACTATTATCATCATCATCATTATCAATGACTTCTAATATGTTTTACACATCTTAAAAACTTCCATTAAAAACAGCCACATGAAACCATGCTATCGAGTGCTTATAATTATACCAGAATAGGAAACATAATTTTTGTCTTCTAAAAGTTTGATGTGGAATTGTGATCTGCACCTATAGGTATCGGTGTCTCGTTGAACATGATATCTTTATTCACACTGGTGTACTCCCTACCAACATGCATTTATTCATAACCTCATCACTTCTGACCTCCGAAGTGCGAGCCTCTATCACCAGTTGAAATTGATGTAGGTCTGATGACGACGACGATGGTGATGATGATGATGATGTTGATGATTACTATTAAAATTAGGATTATTAATCATTATCATAATTATCATAATTATCATAATTAAGTATCAGTTAAGATAGGAAACATAATCTTTATTTTTAAATTTTTAATGTGGAATAGTGTTCTGCATCAATTTTTCATTTGCAAGAAGAAAAAGAAGAAGAAGAAGAAGAAGAAGAAGAAGAAGAAGAAGAAGAAGAAGTAGTGGTGGCAGTAGTAGGCCAGAAGTGTAGAATCAACTCCCCGTTGTTTATATCCATTTCTTATAAATCCAATCTATTTTTTTTGGCGTCTCTGTAAAGCTAAAATAAACTTCGGTATTTGTTTTTATTAATTTATTCATTAATTTTCTTCTGTAAAGCGGGGCGGTCCATTCAAGACAAAAAATACCATTTTTGTTCTTTCTTCTTCTTCTTCTTTTCTTTTTTTCTTTTTTTCTTTTTTTTTTTACCAGGGAGCCCTGCTGCAAACAAATATATTGCAATCATGAATATAACGCTTCTCTTGTTAAATTATTGCTGATACCGACTTTGAAAAATGATTCATTCAAATAATACTCCTAAATTAGATAGAACATGTAGTAAGCCACATGCACACAATTTGGACGTGATAACACATTATATGTACAATTTTGACATGATAACACATTATATTTTTTTTTTCGATTTCACCCCGATATCTTTATGTGTGTTGATTTAAATCTTTATAAAAATATTGCATTATCAAATTTTTTACATTAATTACTTGTGCTTCTTTGCTTCTTTGCTGGCTTCTATTTTGTCATTTCTTTTGCAATATTACCATTATTATTTATGACTGTATATATTTGAATTATCAAAAGAACTGAAAAATAAAATGATTTGATTTGATTTGATTTGATTTGAACTACAACTAATACCCATTGAGCGATAGCCTATATATTATTCATATTTCAATCATGAATAAGACTGATTAGAAACAAACAAAATGTATTTCAGATATCTAGTATCTTTATCGTATTCAGTGCATCACGACTGCACACCTTTTAAAGAGATAAATTTATGTGTGCACAAATATTCATGAATGCATTAGCAGTGTTATGCTGAAGACTCCCAATGCACTTTAGGGAATTATGCGTCCAATACTCGAGGATTAGGTGCGGACGAAGGAATGAATTCATCGCCCATCTTCGGGTATGGTGATGAGAGCATCCCGCTGAGCCCGTCGTATATCCTTCGCCTTCATGAGCGGGTTTCGGATGGAGCTTGATATTTATGGTGAAGATGAGCAAGACGGCTCCAATGACAGAAAACGAGACATTATTTTTCGTTTTCCAGTATTCTCTCGTTTTCACTCAATGACATGTTGTTTATTTCCATTATGATCTTTATTTCTATAGGAGCTCTTCAAATCAATCCTTATTTTGCTCTCGAACAAAACAAGGAAGGGGGAATGTGTTTTTTCAGTTATATCGGACAAATCTTATAAGAATTAATTCCCTTTCCACATTTACGACAAATGTCACCAACAGAATCCTTCCCTGGTCAAGTCTGAACGCACGCCAATTATCTCCTGAAGAGTTACCATATTTCTTTTATTTTACTGTGCTGCATGTAGTAAAAATATTCATGACATTCTCAAAATTATGCCGATTTCTTCTTCATGTTTTTGCTATCTTTCTGTTTGTTTGTCTTGTACTATATAAAATGAAAGAAATAAGAATATATTTAAGTTTAATGTTTCTTTGAGGTATCCATATCCAAACAAGCTATGCTTTTCTTTGGATACCTCTGTTTTTCCTCAATATAATTTCAAATGTAACGAGTTTATAATTTTTGTACCATATGTGATAATGTTTAACATTTGTTATTTTGTCTTACAATTTATATATATTTTTTTCTCGTTTATATTCATGCATGTTTTTATGTTAAATTGTAATTGTTATGATTTGAGTGAAAAATAAAAAATATCTGAATCTGAATCTGAATCTGAATCTTGTGCGGGTTTGAGTTACATTTTTCCCGTCTTAGCTTGATATATTTAGGAGCGGCAATAATCTTTTTTTTTAAATCAGAAATGCTGCATGCCCTTTGAAATACATCCTAGATTGGAACTCCAATAGAGCTAATCATAAAGTTGTACTTCATTGTCTCAATACATGCGACTCTGATTTTTTTCAGAGCCTCCTCCTCCTCCATGTCCTCCCTCCCTTTTTCGTCCTTTTCATTTGGGTTGCTTTTATCTCAATTTTGCGCATCTCTCCGCGTATACTCTGGCAGTCCACTTTTGTCGCCAGTAAAAGCTTCAAGCCAGCGGCAGTCCTCCGGGGGCTGTAACGAAAAATTATGATGCAAAGGACGTTGAATTGATCAGAAAATGGCTTTCGAATAGAAATGGAACATTACAAACGAGAAAAGAATTGGTAAAAAATCATATGCAGAGATATGTATTTCGAGCGATCTAAATCCCGAAGGTATACAGGTATATGCGATCTGAGTTGAATCTATGGGTTCATTTTAATCGTGGAGTTCAACACGTTCATGAAGTTTTAGTGTGACTTTTATTTTCAATAGTGAATGCTAAGAGGTATCATTCTATTTTTCTCTTTGTTAACATTTGATTGTTTATTACGTCTCCAGAATACATAATCAGACAAGTTCAATTAATTTTGTCATAGGTAATGGGCAGGCATCGCATATCATTTTGTCGCGTGTGTTGGGGGTGTTGCTAGGGACGGGTGGCGGGGCACTGTATCACAATATTAGCACGCTCCCAAATTCGTATTGTAAAAAAAAATATTTGCCCATACGACACATACAATGAGCATAATGACCCCAAATGCTCCTGAAATACAGCTATAGTGAATTTCATTCAAATTCTCGGCAATTCATTGCCTTTGATTTGGTGGTAAAATGCAGGCGATTATCTTTGTACAAAAATGTTGGAAGTACGTATAACTTTGTGTTATCAACTTTCAAAATATAGGTAAATCTAAGGCGCTGCAATGCATGCTAGTTTAGCCTTTTTTTCTCGAGATATATTCAAGCATTTCATTTTGCAGCTTAGCCTTTATAAATTTCATTTTAAACAATACTGACGAGCGAGTGACACAGTCGCCAAGTTCATTTATTACTCAGAAAGATTCAGCATGTTATAAGTCATGAAAGTCATGATCTTCAGCGCTCTGATATTACTGTACTACATAGCTTTCTGCCGTCTTTCTGCACGTGTTGGGTGTTGGGTATAAGCAAATGTTTTTCTGTCGCCAACAAGCCCCGAAGCTTCTCACGATAATGGAACCCAAAATATTTTTCTCTCGCCATTTGTCAATTAAATGCAGGACAGGAAGATATTGAAATATTTTCACTTGTCTCAGATGAAATCTAGGTCGCTTAGTCCTCAAAACTAATTGTTCGAATGCCCTCCAATGTCGTTTTTTTTTTTAAATAAAGTGTCGGTCGGTCAGAAAAATAGTTTTTTGTTAATGTATTTTTATTAAAAAAATTTCAGACACGATTTCAATAATTCATGAGGAAAACATGAGGAAAACATGAAGAGCTAAAGAGCAAGCATCTGAGAATATCTTTTTATAAAAAAAAGAGCTTGAGCTTTCGATCCTAGCAGAATCTTAATCATAAGCAAATCATAATCAAAATGGTAATTTTGCTTATGATTAATGCTAGGATCGAAAGCTCAAGCTTTTTTTTTTTTACTTCATTTTACTCCACAGCTCTCCACCATCGGATAAACAGTTTCAGCAGTTCTCGTTATCTAATATCTTTCTAAGGTCATATTTTAAATGTTAGTTCATAGTTTCACTGTAATTTGTCAAATTTCGTGAAAAGCAAAAAAAAAACCCAAAACAAACAATAACAAAACCCCCACTAACAACAAACAAACAGACAGACCAAGGAAAAAAACCAACAAAAACAAATTCAAGTCTTCCACATATAGGGACAGTCAATGACAGTTGGTGGATGGTAACAAAAAAAAATTGGCATGAGCTCATGTAAGTGTTTCCATGCTGAACAAAAGAAGAATAAAATAACAAATTTGATAGCAGAAATTTATTGAACTTGATGCCATCTGTGACGTGAACATCAATTGCCCCAGAAAAAAAATTAATGAAGAGAAATTCAAGATCGGGCCATTTGTATAGGAGCGGTCGGTGAGGGGCATCAAAACAATTTCATTTTGGCCTTATTATTTTTTCCTCTGGTAGATGGGAATGTTGATGGTTTGCTAATGAGAGCACCTCGAAGCAAAATTGTGGGAAAATGTGTGACCGGAGAGAGAGAAATCGACATTCCTCAAAACAAATTACTCCCTCTGGCGATCACTTTGTGTCATTTGGGATCGGACCTGCAGACAAATGAGTGAAATTTGAATGATTGACGGGGATATCATGTAAAATACAACACCCATGGAGTAAAATTCAACACTGACTCGTTAACACTAACTCGATCTGTGTTAATATTAGGCACCGTCATAAAAGAATTGTGTTTCTGACTCTCGCCTTCCAACCAGAGGGCCGTAGGTTCGAATTCATGATCCAGATGAAACAGGAAAGAAGACGTAGAGGAAGAAAGAGGCGAAGAAGAAAAAAGAAAAAGAAACTAGATAACAATACGATGACAAAAAAACCCACCAAAATATGCATAATTAGTCAAAATTAGTTGTAAAAATATACTAACAAAATATTATAACTCTTATCATTATAATCAAAACTGTTTACAATCACAGTATTCTGAATAATAATCGTTCGTTAACACGTGATATATTTATGATATTTCATTTCTTGTAACATTTTTGTGCTGCACTGGTTGACCCCCACTATCGCTAAACCCACTGTACAGGGAACTGCCAACATGTTTTTTTTTTTATTTTTTTTAAATATACAGCCATATGATTATTGCCCATTTGAAAAAGAAGAAAGTGCTATAAAAGGCCCAATTTTTATCGGTGTCACATAGCATTAATGGGAAAATTATCCTCCTTTCTCTTTTCCTGAAATTTTCATTAATTTCAACTCATTGGAACATGAAGATGGTAAATTTATGTTATATTATCCAAACCATCCTATATTAAAATCGTTGTCATTTTAGAGGGTTCGTACGCTCTCCGAGAAGCACCACATATGTTGCAATATGTGGGACTGTATTATACTCAAGCTGACCAAATTGATAATTGGTTGGGGGACGAAGTCAAAAGCTACATCAAATTGACGCCGTGTAATTTGGTAAACACTCCAGATTGATATTAAAAAGTCTGTCGGTATACTTCACTTCTCCCCTTCTAACTATCTCTCTCTCTCTCTCTCTCTCTCTATCATCCTCTCTTTTTCTCACCCACTCTTTCTTCTCTCCTCTATTCAAATCATCTTTAATCTATCCTTTTCTAGTCTGCCAAAACAGACCCAATGCGAAGGCTAAAACTTCAGTGCTGCCTAGAAATTAGAGTAGATGTGCATTATGGGAAAAGTTATGACCAGTCTGTTACGTTTGGGACCAGAAATAGCGAGAAGTAACCGATATTGTCAGCGTGTGGATGAGACAGAAATTGATAGCAGTTGCAGGCCTCCCAACCATTAGGAGCTTTGGGTAAAGGATATGAATTTTTGACCAGTTTGAGAGCGTTTCAATGTCATTTCAAAAGAATTCTCATATTTTTCTTGATAATTATACTACATAGTCATGATAGTCCTAACGAAAACATTGGTTATTTCCTGTTTTTCAGCAAATCATTCCGTCTTTTTTCTGTTATGCGAATTTCAGAAAGGCGACTGGTACCAAACCTATCAAAATAGGGTCTGCACATGAAAGCTATCTC
>BQKZ01000991.1:73195-78933 GCA_036244855.1 Temnopleurus reevesii
AAAGCGTATTCTCTCATTGTCATCGACATCAATCGACCTAATTTACGAGCTGATTAAATTCCGAAAGACACATTCTTGATTTTGAAATGCAATACTGACACGCCCAATGTGGCACTCGAGTTACAAAATTACGACCCCCTTGTCACAAATTCATCGTCACATCAATAACAAGAGTTTTTTTTTTAGTTACGGACCGACAAACACTCAGAAATTCACGAAAGGGATCTATGCTGTCACATGATGCAAACGTTTAATAACAATAATAGCTAATAAACATGATAAATGCCATTTATATACACGTATCCAATGTGCTGAGAGCTCAAGGGG
Source organism: Temnopleurus reevesii (assembly GCA_036244855.1). NCBI lineage: Eukaryota > Metazoa > Echinodermata > Echinoidea > Temnopleuroida > Temnopleuridae > Temnopleurus > Temnopleurus reevesii. Next base: position 73,523 of record BQKZ01000991.1, read on the forward strand.
CTTTGCATCATTATTACACTGGCTTTAGCCCGGACTTCACTAGGGTACTCGGCATTTCAATGAGATATTCCTGCCAGGTACCCATTCACCTCACCTAGATTGAGTGCAGCACACGGGCGGAATTCGAACCTACATGTATATGTAGTCCCTGTGTGTTCAGTGTAAGAGAGTATGCAGAGGTGGGTGCTATCAGAGCACACAATACTTAACTGGACTAGAATAATCACGATAATAGGGCTGGCCAGGACGAGGTGGACCCCTACTCCGTAATGAGTTAGTCTGCAAGTACATACCCTAGGCTTCGGTGTGAGCATGATACAGAGTATACAACCTTCCACTACATGACACACAAAAAGCTGTAGGAAAGAACAATGTTGTGTGTGATGCAGTCACACAATGCATACCCTGTATCACGCTCTGCGCATGCACACACCGAAAGCCTAGGGTCTGTGCTTGCAGACTAGGCTTGCGGGGCTGTGTTTATTCTACAAGCACATACCTCTGGCTTTTGGTGTGTGCATGCGCAGAGCGTGACACGGGGTATGCATCGTGTGACTACATCACACAGCATTGTTCTTTCCTACAGCCTAGGCCAATGCAGTGTGTCATGTAGTGAAAGATTGCATACTCCGTATCATGCTCACACGGAAATCCTAGGGTCTGTACATGCAGATGAGCCAATATTCAGGTTACACAGTCCTAAACTGAACTAGCATCAAAGCTAGGTACCAGTATAATCACGATACTAGGCTTGGTCAGGACGAGGTGGAACCCCTGCTGCGTAATGAGTAGGCACTCATCTGAGAGAGATCCATTTCAATTTGTTAATTGCTTTTCAATAATTTATCGAGATGATTTTTTTTATATATCTCCATTCAGCTCACCCGGGCTTACGCGACGTTTTGACTTGCGTTTTTACTTCAAACATATGTGAACAAAATTTGTGGGTCGGTGGTTGAGGGGCCATATGTGAGTAATTTCATCCTTCTTACCCCTCTTCCCCCCCCCCTTTCTTTTCCTCTCCATGTTTTGTATTCATTTGTCTGTATTTTTTTTGTGGGGGATGAGGGTATATGGGGGCTTAAAATTGCACTATTCAGGAGGACAAACACTTCGTACTTATATGATATTTTCCGCCGTGGTGTAGGGGTCGTAGGTTCGCGTCCCACCCATGGCGTTAATTTCCTTCAGCAAGAAATTCATCCACATTATGCTGCACTCAACCCAGGTGAGGTGAATGGGTACCTGGCAGGAATATTTATTCCTTGGAATGAACTGCCAAGTGCGCCGCGGATGGCTGCCGGGCTAAAGCCAGGGTAATAATAATGTAAAGCGCCTTGAGCACTCAGCAGAGTGGATCCGTGTGCTATATAAATTGCATCTATTATTATTATTATTATTATTAATTATACGAAATTTCATCTCGTTTTTCGTTAGTCATCATCAGTGAAAATACCCGGAATTCTAAAAAAATTTCACGATATGGAATCACTATTTTAAAAACATCCCAAAGTTATTCATTCCTTCATGTCAAAAGCTACTAGATTCTGGAAAAATCATTATAAATTTCGCCTAAAATCATTTTCTTTCGGATCATTTTTTACGACATATAGAATATAATTATGTTTCCATAGAAAAATAATAAGACCCCTGTTACACCGAAATATTTCTTACCCGGGTCAAAACCTGGGGAGGCGTTTTGTCGGCATCTTTTTTTTTGTTTGTGTGGCTCAGTGGTAGAGCGTCTGCCCCATGAACGGAAGGTCGTGGGTTCGATCCCCGGCCAGGTCATACCAAAGACCTATAAAAACGGGACCATCTGCCTTCTTGCCAGGCGCTCGGCATTTAAGAAAGGAGAAGGGTAATAATAACTTTATGTTATACAGGGCCCGCTGGAAGAGCAGCTAACTTACAGCTGAATGTGTCTACCCTGGGTAAATAAGACATTATTATTTTATTATTATTATTATTATTATCATTATTATGTGAACACGGAACGACCTGCAAATGTTGCCACTTTGCATGAAAATCATTGGTCAGTTATATCATTGAAATATTCACAATTTTCTTATTTATTGAACGATTATCTTCAAACAAATCTTTGATCTGTTGGTCAGATTTTTGTGCTTTTAAGCAAGAAATTTCTGGCCCTGACTCAGCCTTTTAGGCTTGGTACCCTTTAAAAAAAAATGGGAATTGCAGTCAACAGTTTATTTATTTCAAATGTTTGATGAGTCAAGGTGCTGTTTTTTTTAAGATAATGAAGGGGAAAACTAATCAAAGAAGAAAAACTTAAACTTAAACTTTTTACTTCTTGTCATGATAATGAAAATATGGAAATTAAAAGTACAAGATTCTTTGAAATGTTTGATGAGTCAAGGTGCTGTTTTTAAAGATGATGAAGTGGGAAGGCTAGCTCGCAGGAGGAGGGAGGGGATGAGGAAGGATGTTGATTGGATTCGGAACCGATGACAAATCGAACAAATTCAACCGTGACATTGTTATTCACTATTCTGTCGTCATCTGCCCCCTCTCCACCCTCTCTCTCTCTCTCCCTCTCTCTCTTCGTCATTCTGTTTGTCCCCGCCTCTCTCTCTCTCTCCCTCCTCTCCTTCTCTTTCTCCCTCCCTCCTCCACTCTTTATCTATATCCCCGCTCTCCTTACTATCTTTCTCTATCCTTCTTCTATTCTCTTCCTTCTCTTCGCCATTCTCTGAACCCACTCTTTCTCTCTTTCTCGCTCTACCCCTCTCTAATTCCCTAGTCTGCCAGAACAGACCCTTGGCTTTCATTGTGCGCACACACAGAGAGTGATACACATGATACAGGGTATGCATTGTGTGTCTGCATGCTCTCCCCAAGGATGAGGGTAGAGCAACGCTGTATGTGTGTGATGTAGTCACACAATATGCATGATCTGCGCATGCACACACCGAAAGTCTAGGGTATGTGCTTGCAAACTATCTCTTCCCCTCTCTCATTGCACTCTTAAACCCCCTTCTCCCCATATTCTCCTCTTATTAACCTTTTGTCGTCATCTGTCCCCTCTCCATCTTCCCCTCTCTCCTTCTCTCCTCTTCTATTCCCCCCTCTCTCTCTCCTATATTTTCTTCTTCTCTTTTACTTTATGTTTGTGCATCATTTTTCTTAGTGTGTGCATTCTAACATAAGGTTTGCTGTACTTTTACCCATTTTCTCTTTGCTGTAGACCTATCTAAATTCAAACTGCTCTAGAATAAACCCATTCGTGGCATGTTTGTGATGAAAATGAAAGATATCCAATCAAACCTTCAACAGAATACTAAAATATAAAATCCCACGCACACGAACATCCTAAATAAGCATGAATCTACCAAATTGACCAGCAATCAAGTGATGATCATGATAAAGTTATATTAGCCGGAATATTTCTATCAGGTTTTCCAGAGCCACAATGTGATAAAAGTGATGCCTGAATATTTACTGGCAAAATAATAGCCAATATTGCAGTAGTATTAGATGATTAACAATACCCATAATTTCTGGTCAGAAAATACCGAGACTGAGAATATTTCGTCACAAATGTGCAAAACCTTGTCGCACGGATCATGCGGATTGAAATTCATGTGAGGTGAATACAGAAGAAATGTCCTCTGTAATTACGTGAAGAAATATCGAATATGACTCACACCTGTTCAGAGAATTAAAAGGGAATCTGTTTTCTTCTGTAATCATGAAGCTATTGTAAATGTTTGAAATAATTGAAGTTATTTAAAAGAGTGTACCAAAAATGATAATTCTTCAACATGAGCAGAAAGATCCGATGAACAGATTGAACAACCAAAGTTTGGAAAATTTTGACAACTAGTAAGAAAGCTATGAATGTTTGATATCCAGAGAAATTGGCGACTGATGACGTCATAGGTGCACAATTGACCATTCATTATATTTGACTTGTCTGTTTTACTTGTCTGATTTTTTTTCAAACTGTTTTATTCTGCTCACCAAATTTCCCTCTCCTGCTTTAAAATTATATTTTTTTGGGAAAAAAAACTCTTCTTTTAACTTTGTCCGATTCGTTGTTCCCTTCTGCTCACAGTGAATAGACTATTCTACATGCATGACATGACAGTGTGCTTGAGAATTTGTCGTCCCAAGATATTAGAAATATCAACTCTCTGGGGGGAGAAAAATTGAAATTTATATTGAAAAATGGGTCAGGGGATCACCATAAATAGAACAGGTCAGACGATGAACAGATGAGTGTCTCGAAACAGTAAGATGAGCTGGCAGAATATCCTGATCTCTTTCCAGTTTTGGCACAGAAAAAAATGATTTCATATCTGGGTTGGACAATGTACAACATAGCGGGATGATGGGGTGTTGCCTAGCAACAAGATGCTTCGATAATGATATTTTGTGCATTGTGTGGTTGGCTTGGGTTTCTTTTGAAACAGCGGGAGATGTGTAAGTAGACAACTTGATGACTAGATAGCATACTTGTATATCATGCATATCTGTATATAGCACATACATTACCAGTGCTCATATATGGCGTTGAAGATTTTTCGATATTATTATTAGACATGTTAGAATTGAATTGAATTGAAATTGAATTAAATTGAATTCATTAGCATGCAGCCACTATTTAGGATTTGCATTTCAAGGAATTTCTTCCTGTATCATCCTCCCCACACACAAATTGAAATGTTCCGACTATTAGTAAAACATGGCCGCGCTGTCATGGCTGTTGCAGCCCCCTACACATGCACATACTTTTTAGAAATCATTTTGCTTTTTCTTTTTAATTCATCCATTAATATATATCTTTCAAGTTTCTGTTTTTTTTTAAATTTATCAGGGGGACCAAATGAGGTTTACCTCCGTATGTGTGCGAAATAATCGTTTCACCAAAGATATTGAGACCATCTGTCTGTCCCCGATGACTAGCTATGTTGGCGCAGGAAAATTCGGCACTGTCTCCCCGCGGGGGGTAGTCACCCACTCAAGGGGAAAGATGACCACCCCTCCCCTGCACCTCATATTTTTACCCACTAATTGTCACGACTCAGTCACTAACCTAGTTCCCCGGGTCAGAGCTAGGGGGTGCCAAATTCCAAATAAAAAGGGCGCCAAAATCGCCAAAAAGGTAATGTTTTTTTTTCGCTTGTCAGCTCCTCGAACGGGGGCACAAAAACGTCGAGCCCCACACCCCTCCGTCTCAAAATCCTGAGTGCGTGCATGGAGACGGTAGAGAAATAAATGTAACATGGATTTACATGGAAGGGAGGGAGATGGCGGAAAGAGACAAGTGAAATGGGATAGGGGAAGAGAGGGATAGAGGGAGAAAGATGGGTAGAATTGGGTATCTCCGACACTCTTTCTACCCTCTCCAATTTTCTGTCAAACTATCTCCATCCAGTGGCGGACCC
>BQKZ01000991.1:81988-115702 GCA_036244855.1 Temnopleurus reevesii
CTTTGCCAAACGAGGAATGCATTGAGCTTGCAATTTACTTTCAAGATAGATGAGTACTCCTAGCGGGGGTGTCACTCCTAAAGGGGTTATTCATATCTACCAATTTTAGCAAAGTCGAATTATTTTGAAGAAAATAGATGGTATACGACTTTGGAAAAGCAAAATGTTTTTTAAAATATATCTTAGATAATTTCTAAACAAATTTTGAACTTTACCAAAATGACTTTAACATAATATGTTTGCGCATCCTCATACAATTGGCAAAATGTGCTGTGGAATCCTGACACAGTCAAAATGTCAAAACACAGTCTACGCCATTTCCATACAACTATATGTTCCGATGTAGCTATGACTATAGGGGTAGATTTGTCAAGTTAGCCATCGTTGCAAGATTAATACCCCTCCCTCCACCCCCAAAAACTGTTTGGATGCCCTCGAATGCCATTTTCAAAATAGCGTCAGGTCTATCAGTCAGAATCTTTGTATTGATTGATTTTTAACATAATTCAAACAATTCATTAAAAAAATCGGAATGGAGTAGCCAAAGATCATCTGGAAATGATTGTTCATGTTGTATTCCACATGTTTATTTGTAATTTTGCTGTCATTTTTCCATTTGAGTAAAAAGTAGGAAAGAAAGTTCAGGTTGGGCCACTTTCAGAGGGTCGGTCGGTTGAGGGGGGCCTTTTAGATCAGGTACCGTAAACTGCCTGATTACCATGGCACACCATCATACATTTGCCATTTTCGGGTTATTTTTCTTTTTTCTTTTTCGCATATTTACCACTTTTCAACCACACTCCTGATTTGCCAGAGAGATGGAAGAAAACCTGTTTACGAAATTTCTGTCAGTAGCAGTCTCTGATGTGAAACAAATTTTTATTTTCTTCGGTTTATCGCCTGACGGCCATCTTCAAAACTTTTTTTCGCTCCTCCTCAAACATGTCAAATCTAGAGAGTTGTCAGTATGACGGGCTGTATAAATATTAAGATTTCTATTTCCAAACGAAAGTGATGATGTGTTTTGGTATTGATTGAAAAGAGGTGATGTGTGGGACTCACTGAAAACACAGTATTGATGTTGTAAAATACGATGGTTAGAACAACACCAACGATGTAGTCTGCAAGAACAGACCCTTGGGTTTCGTTGTGCACAAACACAGAGAGTGATACAGGGTATACACTGTGTGTCTCGTTGTGTGTCTCGTGCTCTCCCCAAAGGTATGTGTGTGATGTAGTCACACAGCGCATGCCCTGTATCATGCTCTGCACACTCACATACCGAAAGTCTCGGGTTTGTGCTTTCAAACTATCAACGACGGACTAAGACTAGGTTGATTGTAATCCAAGACAACTAATAAAGATACATATGCATTGCATTCAAACATGTATATACCCTGTTTATTCACTGACCAGGTGTGACACCTTTTCAACATTTCCCAACTCATTAATCCCTTCTTTTCTCACAGTGACTGCAAGATTCAATTTAACACCAAAGGGATCCAACCCAATGAGTCAGAGTTGGAATCAGCACAAGTGTTTATCAAACACCTCTGGTGTTAAACATTCGTGTTGCACAATGTCTGAATGATGCTGAATCGGTGTCAAATAAACATCCATTAGTTTTTGCAGCGCAGGATGAGAGAGTTTGTCAGTATGACGGGCTGTATAAATATTAAGATTTCTATTTCTAAACGAGAGTGATGATGTGTTTTGGGGTTGATTGAGGAGAGGTGTTAAATAGTGATGCGTGAGTCTCACTGAATACTCAAATCGACTCAGGATATTTCTTACTGTAGTGCACTAAGTATGGATACAAGAACACGTACCAACGTTTGACTCGGTTGATTGTAATCTGGTAATCCAATGCAGATTGCATTTATAAACAAAATAGTGGAGGTTCCCTGTTAATTCACAGAACAGGTTTGACAATTGGTTGACATTGTCCCTAGAATAAGAGGGATTCGATTTTCTTTTATGTACATTCCGCTATTATGAATATTTGAATGGAAGTTGCACACTTCGTCCAATTAATTTGACCTTTATGCTCACAGTGACCCGAATATTGACTTTCAATCCAAAAAGTGAGAGTTGGAATTAGAATAGTTAGTGTTTTTTAAAACACTTTTGGTGTTGAACATTGGTGTAGCACAATATCTGAATGTATTCTGAATCGGCGTCAAATCATTATCCATTAGTTTTTTCGGTGCTGGACGACAGAGTTTGTCAGTATGACGGGCTGTATAAATATTAAGATTTCCATTTCCAAACGAGAGTGATGATGTGTTTTGGGGTTGATGGACGGGAGGTGTTAACTTGCCGTGATGGTGATGTGTGGAACTCACTGAAAACACAAATTGATTTAGTGTTGATGTTGTAAAATACCTTGGTTAGACTAAACACCAACGACGGACTAGAATGATTGTAATTCAAGGCAGAAAAAGATGCATGCAATGAATATTACAGGGTAGCTGCATTATTTTGTGCAAGACATTCACACAATAATGTAGCTACTCTGTCTATTCTCTGCACAGGTAATTAAAATCATAGGTATGTATAAAATAAAATGCACTATAAAATGATTTAAAAAAACGACTGAATATATGATGACCGAAGAGTCGCCAGAAATCTGCCAAAAGATACAAGATACAGACAATGTGCCTGTATCATAAAATAGATCTGTACGATAAATTGAAAATGAGTCGGTACACATTTTGCCGTAGGCCATACATAGACTTATGAGGATTGTTCATCGTAAGTTTAGTTGCATCTTTTTTTGTCACATACCCAAGATCCAATTGGAACTCTGTAAATTTATGCTTCAATCGACCATAAATTTATGCGTAAAAGTAGATGGTTATACAGTTACATGTATATGCAAAATATAATTTTCATTACAGAGTAGTTAAGTATGATGTCGTCCCCATTTTTACAGAAAATTTCTGGCTATTCTGATGCCACAATATGATTTGCTGCAATGCTACAGATTTAGTTTTAAGATTTTAATCCAATTACTATATCTTCTTTATATTGTAGAAAAATGCAACCCCGTCATTATAGAGCACCCGAACGAAGGTAACATTATCATCAAAGGGGAACATCCGGCGCCATGACTACAGTCATCCCGCTCCTCCCCCTCCACCTCCTCATCTCTTTGTTTCATCCTCCACCCATCCTCCATACTAGTCCAGTTGAGGACTCTGTGTTCTGATAGCACACACGTCTGCATATTCTCATACACTGAACACACATGTTATATTTCGTATAAATTTGATAATTTATTTTTCTTGTTTTAAGTTCCCGTTATAATTTTGTTTGTACTACCTATTTTGTATGTTTTACCTTGTTCACGGCCTTGCTGAAAAGCAGCTTTTAGCTGATAGCAGGCTTTTACCGTGAACAAATAAATAAAATACAATACAAATACACAGTGATTGCATAGCATCCCATCACATTCTCTTGAAAACGATGAGAACATGCTCATCGAAACGTCGAGAGTCGGTAGGTCCTTTTCAGGACCACTCACATTTCCAAGAAAGATAACTTGTACCGTGAAGCATTATTTTCACCCCATCACAGAGTCCTTACTTAACCCTCTGAACCGGTACGGGGTAAGCATGATTGAGTGTTATGCAGTCACTGTGTGTTCAATGTAAGAGAATATGCAGAGGTGGGTGTTATCAGAACACACAGTCCTCAACTGAACTGCCTCCATCCTCGAAATAGGTGAACAGGTTGCATCGTAAGGACAAACAAACAAACCAACACAGCATGACATACATTCCCTTCAAGTGCTTCAGCGATGACAAGACTCCGCAGCGGTGGAAAAAAATCTAGTAATTTCATTATGATCATAATCATATGAAGGCGAGGGCACGCAGGCGTTGGAGCGCGAGGCGCGGCAATATGCGATGAGTTCCGAGTTACCTTGCTTTTTGCTCGCGAAGAAGGACGTGAAAGTGGTAATGTGGGACTACGCAGAAAATATGGGTTGATATTTTCCTTGCAATTTTTTGATTACATAAATTGTTTGAGACATAATAACGAATGTCTGTGAGTGCAATGTTAGCAGAGAATATATCATGAATTCAAATTAGGATTTCTAGTATTCTACTTTGTGAGCAGAACACAAACGCTTACGTACTTAATCTATATTGCACTCATCCAAATAAAATGCTTAAAATAAAAATTGTTTTGAAAAAAAAGTTGTAAAATATGTGGAAAATATATACTACTTAATTAGATCATATAATATCTGTCAAAAAAAAAAACACGCTGAGAGGTTGCCATTGATAACAGAATTATTCAATGTAAAATGTCAAGCGTGAACGGAAGAATGCGTTCCAGCCAAATGCAGTTTCAACGAACGAAGAAATACATACCTCGCATAATAAGTCATTTTATATAGGAAATTCATCCAGGACCAGAAAATATGTCTATCAATTTGTTTTGACCTCATACATGGCAAGAACGTACACGACACGTACACATGTATTCATGTCGTTTAAAAAGAGTACGCCTATTTGCAGAGAAATGTATACCCATAATCATCGATCAAATTCATCATCATGTGACCTTTAAGTGATAAAATGGATCTAATTGATAAAATGGCTTTGCATTAAATTCAAATTTATTTTCATTTCATTTCCGATTCACTTTCATTTCAGTTTTAACTGAAAAAAGTACTCGCTAGTCAGAATCGTTCACAAACCAGATCGCGAGACGACTTGTCAAAAGGCGAGCTACATCGTAATGCCTATACATGTATAACACCGAATATGTCAGCGTATTTCTAATGTGAATGATTTATATTTATTTTATTTATTTATTTATTGTTCCGGGTAGCCCATTCAACATAAGTTGGTCTCCCATGGGGCCCCAACAAGCAGCACAAAATAGAATGCATGCATATATATACAGGTGAAAGCATTAAAAAAATACAAATACAAAAGATGAATAAATGTGCAATAGACAAGATAAACAATAATGATGAAACAAACATATGAATTAATTATTGCAATGCAGGTAAATTCTGAAAATGGCAAAGAAAGTAGGCCTAACTACTTAAATACTAGATAAAATCATAAATACAAGATTCTTTAAAAGCATCTGCACGGTAAAAGCAAACTACCAACCAACCAACTAACCTTCAGTTACCGAAGTATAGAAAGGGGGTGGGAAAGTTTAGGTCCCCTGTATCCGTGAGCGCTCTACACATTTTGTTTCATTATTCTGGAACTCAAATATTCTAGTTAGTCGAAAAGTAAATATAACGTGCAATTTAAATGAATGGTGGGTGAAAAAAAATTAACTATCACTCTTGTATACGTTATCAATCTCATTTTCTATTCATTTATTTAATTATTATTATTATTATTATTATTTTTTTTTTTTTTTTTTGGGGGGGGGGGGGTTGTTAAGTTTTAGTTAAATTTGCTGGCCTGAGTTTCTGTTGACAGAACTAAAATTTAATCAACATCAATGACAATAGGTTGGTGTACGCATTTCAATGACCCGCCTCTTTGGATAATAACAACCCCTATCTTGTGCTTATTATTGCATAATGAATTGAAATGTTACACGCAAAATGATACTTGATGCGGGTACATGTACATTGTCGAGGCCGACTCACACCTTTGCTTTTTTTTTTCCTGCGTCGGCCTCGCTTTTTTGAACGTTAGAAACACTCTCTTGACGCACAAACATGACAAAGACGCAGGTCATACGGTGGATTGACGTTCGGTGTACTTTCCTTGAGCTCAAGCTGAACGTCAGTCCACCATCTGATCAGCCGGTGTATTGTGCGCTCGCTGGACGTACGTACAGTATACGCTGATCAGACCGGGTGTACTGGCGTTCGACCTGCGCTCCAGGAGCATACGCCGTGCGTCGATCGGTCTATCGTATGACCTGCATATAATGTTATATTAGTTCTCGATACAAATATTATTCAAACAAAAGGTAACATTATTTTGTTGAGATATCATTACACGATTTCTATACTAAGTTTGATAATATTATGAGATACGATAACATTTGTTTGTGTTTGTTTTGTATTTGATAAATATGTGTTATATGTGTTATCATGAATGGAGAATAAAATAATTATTGAAAAAAAAATACTGTGCGCTCGGGGAGCGTTTTTAATTTCCAAAAACGCTGTGCTTACGCAGGCTAAGAAATGAAGAACACAAAGGTGTGAGTTGGTCTTACACTGTCTTATGTGTTGTATCACTTGTATGTGGTGTAATCAGATGATGTTGGCTATACCATATAACCAAGTCATGTACTATTTTGTTATACTTGAAGGGACATGAGGAATTTTTTTCATTTAAAAGAATAACGAAATAATGATAATGATAACAATAACAATAATAATGATAATAATAACCGACTCATAAAATATAGCGGACGACATGCAGCTGGGCTTTAAGTTTGGCATTTAGCGACCGCAGAGATGGACTTCAAATCTGAGCTATTAATAAAGCGATCCGATTATGATTGGCGTTCCATTATCATGGAAGATGACATAGAAGGAAGGCACAATTATCATCTATGTCTTCATCTAGCATAAATGGCGGTTTGACATTTTCCCTTACATTTTGTTATTTTGTTGAGTTGAGAATTTCCCAGTCAGTTTCAGGGGATCATCAGATTATACTATAAGGGGACGATGGGGTAGATATAATTTTATTTCGTGATATGAATCTTCCATTTTTCTTTCTGAAGTACTTGTAGCTAGCACAAGTAATTTTGATAAACAAAATTTCTCAGTCGTATAAGATCACAGTGAATTGTTATTTTCTTTTAAAAGGACAAGTTTAGAAGTATATCATTACTGCTTTGTACATGAAACATTCGTGTTTTTAATTTGAAATCCTAAAAACTTGAAGTTTCATTTTCGGTGAAAATTGCACAAATGAAACATGCATCATATAACACTACAGACTAAAAAAAAAAGTGTGTTTCTAATTGATCCCTAAGGGGAAAGGAGAAGACGAAAAAGAGGAGGAATAGAAGAAGAAGAAAATGTACAAAACGAAGAAAAGAAGAAAAGGTACAAAACGAAGAAAATAAGAAAACAGATTGAAGTGTAGGAGAAAGACAAAAATGATGGAAGATGAAAGAATAAGAAATGAAAAATGCCGTAAAAGGCAAAGGAAAGCGACGGAATGAAAATGTTGAAAAATAAACTGAAATGAAGATGCCAATAACAGTTATTAATATACATATCAAATCTCATCTCTTGGCATCCAGCACACTTAATAAAAGAAAATCTGATACTGAAAATGATCGGAATGGAATTTGAGATTTGAATCTCTGACAGGATTATCAGTAAGCCACGGAAATTAATTTCATTAAATTACAAATTCATCTTGCCGGTTTAAATTCGATCTTCCTGGCTTTGGGAGGTATATAGCCATCATTCCCCACCGCCATGTTGGAACACCAAATATGTAGCGGACTTTAAGTCCATGTTGACCCCCTTATCTGCTTCTAGAGATACATATCATAAGGGTACGCGGATTTTTTTTTTACTTACAGTTTTTATTCAAATTAATGATCACGAATCACAATTCTCACACATGATATAATTAGCGAGATCAGAGTATAAAAATAAAAGGACAGAATAAAGAACAAGTTAAAAAAGTGCAGTAATTTGAGACTGAACCCAGCTGCAGACCTAAATAAATAGACATAACGAAAGAAAAACATTTTCTGCAGATAGCCCGGAGTTCTTGGGAAGAATTTAGTGGTAAACATTACGTCACAAAATATACATTTCACCAAACACTACATTTAGCTACAGATATGGCCTGTACAGTTGTGTTAATCGTGTCATTTGTGTATACAGCCCTTTTTATTCTCATATAAAAACAATTAAATTACATTCCATCGGCGCTGACAAGCTGACAAGCTAAAAATATGAAATAATTTAAAGTGAATGATTTTAGAGGGCCTCGGCAAATTTTGAGCCCGTCCCCCGCGCACTTCTCGCCAATTGATTTTTAAACCCTTTTTACCTACAATTTGGCGCCCCCTAGTTCTGACTGGGGGTTCTCGCTCCACCCCCAATGTACAATTCTGAATTGCTAGTTGATGGTGATGATGATGATGTCCTCTTTTTTAGCGCTGGCCTTCGCCTTAGTTGGGCGCTCATGGCGCTCGAATTACTCAAAATAACGTTTCACAGATTTCAATGTCCTAATCAGTTTACAAGCTAATGCATGCTTGCATCGTAGGGGAAGGAACTGTGGGGCATTTTTAATTTTTTCATTTTCTATTTATTTATTTATTTATTTATTTATTTATTTTTTTTTTTTTGGGGGGGGGGTGGTTAAATGGACGCAACATTTGCGATTGGGTGCGCAAAATTGGAACCGCATGATGATTGTATTTTGCTTATTGGTGAGGGGGAAGGAGTTGGGGTTGTCAAGAGCAGTCTACGTGTATAGGGAACGTAAACAATTTGCATCTATTCACAAATCCGCCTATTATTATACACCATTGTACACTGCGAACAGAAGCGACAAAGAACTAGGACAAAATTAAAAAAAAACTTAATTCAAACATTTACAATAGCTTCATGATCACAAAACAGTGTCCCACGTGCGACCTATGTTCATCAGTTTTACATAGAATAAGAAGGATGGCAATTTCTATTGCGCCAATCTAGCTATTCGTAATGTCCCGGAGGTTGTTTACTTTGTCCTAGGCCTTTGTCCCTTTTGCTAATAGGGATAGTTCAATGTTGCATCTCTTCTTAGTTTTCAAGTTTAGAAGGTTCCATTGACAATTACACTTGTGCATGTGATTCCCAAAGTTTAGTGTATCATCAAGTTTGAATATGAAACAAGTTTCTAAATGTCAGGTTCACACAGTCTCAATGTTTCAGCAAATGAGAGAAAATAGGCCAGACTTCTCGGTCCCCTTTCATGCATCTTTTTTTGTGACATTTTTTTTGGTTTTTTTGAAATACATGTACAATAATTGTCAAGTCTCCATCTGTTTTTATTGATTTGCCCCTCAGCACTTTTGTGGCTATGCATGTACACTTTGCCACCACCTCTCATTGCTACAAACACCGCCACTTCCCCTCCTCCCTCTTTCTCTTCAACCCCTCCTCTTCTTCTTCTTCTTCACCCCTCTTGCACATTTCCTCCTTGGAACCCACTGTCATCCATCCACCGTTCGCTCTGAATCTTCATCGACCTGTTTTCTTTTGATGTGAAGCTCAGAGCACTCTCTCACAACCTGGGGCCCACTGTCTTGTCCAACCTCTTTTTTTTGGCTTAGACGTCTCAACTTAATGTGTCATCCCTTTAACATAGACACGAACATTAAACACTTTTTTGTTATGAGGGTGGTACAAGAACTCAAGATGTCTTAGCAAGAAGAGAATACGGAAGACCATTTCGTGCAATTGGCAAAGGCGGGTTTACTAATAGATGCAAATGTTATGCATACCTCTAACACAAAGGTTGTTCTTGACAACTCGAAAGCTTGCCCGAGGCTTGCCCGACANGCGCAAAATTGGAACCGCATGATGATTGTATTTTGCTTATTGGTGAGGGGGAAGGAGATTGGGGTATCAAGAGTAGCCTTTGTGTACAGGGAGCGCATAACATTTGCATATATTCGCAAATCCGCCTACACACCATCGTGCACTGTGAACAGAAGAGGTAAAGAATTGGGACAAAATAGACAACTTCATTCAAGCATTTACCATAGCTTCATGATCACAAAACAGTGTCCCACGTGCGACCTATGTTCATCAGTTTTCCATAGAATAAGAAGGATGGGACTTCTTTTGCGTCCATCTAGATCATGTAGATATTGGTAATGTCCTGGAGGTTGTTTACTTTGTCCCAGGCCTTTTTCCCTTAAATAGGGATAGTTCAATGCTGCATTGCAATGAGCAGATGAGGAGGCAACAAAAATTACCTTCTGAAAGCTACAGCATTGCGACACAGAAAGGATCCGCATAGACGTCACTCAAGAGAGCAAATGACCTTGACCTTTGACCTTGGCATGTGACCTTGGCGGAAAGGTCAAACATTGATCCCACAAGCGAACCCCGCCTCATCCCTGGGTATGCGATTTATGGGAGCAATTTGTTACGCTGGGGTGAGAGTACTTTGGGAAATCGTATCCACGGAGCGAAGCAAAGTCAAAGGATTTTTGGATCGACGGACTACATGGTGGGTCATGAAAAGTAGGGGATGAGGATGACATAACTAGAAATAATTCTTATGTTATCCAAACATAGAATGAGGGGAGGCAGAAGGGAAGGAAAGAAGAAGATCAATCACAAACAAAGAAGCAAAGATGATGAATGCGATCGCGAGTGATGACGACGACAAAGGCGACGACGATGAGGATAACAAATAAAACCGAGATATGTGGCTCAATGTGGGGCGGGCCATGAAAAGGGAAGGGGCAAGAAAAGGAGAGGAGTATGCAAAGAACAAGTAGGAAAATGAAATGAAAGGACAGTAAGAAGAAGAAGAAGAAAAAGAGGAGGGAAAGAAGGAGAAGGGAAAGAAGAAGTAGAAAAGGAAGAGGTTTGCAAGAAGGAGAAGGAAAAGAAGAAAAATAATAACGATTCTAGGTCCATCCGATTCAGGCAAATTTACTATAGATCCTAAATTCCAATAATATGAAAATCAAATATTCATTTTTATGATACACCATATAGACAAAGACGTTTCATACGGGGTACTGGGGGAGGGTGAATTCGGGCCATATTCCTTCTGATCATACGATACAAGTTGAACCCTTACAGTCCGATCGTATGACAGTAAGAAATCGAAAATCCAAATTAATGAGATGACAACGAACAAGCTGATGAAATACGTCATCATAAGAATTACGACTGCTGTCTTCTCTTCATATGCCGCGGGCAGATTTATCACCCCGTCTTTCATTTATTTCTATGTATTGCTGCCCGACATTTTGAGCATGGATTATATAGGATAAGATACATGAAGGAATCTGGAACACTTAGGATAAGATTTATCAAGGAATTGGGATCCGAGCAATTCTGCAATTATTAGGAAAATATGATTTATTTTTCTCATCAAGAATGTGCCATGGCATAATGGTTAAGCATTAAACAGAGCGAAAACTTAAAACTCGATCAAACCTTTAAAAGATTTTGATGGCGAAAATGGTTCACATTTAGTGTCAAAGATTGCAAATGAAACGAACATTTAATTTCCCAGATTCTTACCGATCTCAAATTAGTCTTTGATTAAAAATTTCATTTCCACGTATCCAAAAGAGGAAGTGCGCCCTCTCTTCAAAGCCCATCCCATATTCCTCCCTCCTCCCTCCCTTTTCCCGCTCTCCTCATCATATTATATCTCCCTCTCTCTCTCTCTCTCTCTCTCTCTTCTTCTAATTTTCAACTTTAGAAATTACCATTGACAATTACATGTTCATGTGATTCCAAAAGTTAGGTGTATAATCATCAAGATAGTCTCTACATAACAGGTTCTCGGAGTATTGTGCCAGTGAACAGTTTTTAAATTTAATTAGATAATTTATATAGCGTAGATACTATATGGATATACTCTACTGCGCTGTTATAATAAAAAAGAAAAATGGGCCTGATTTTTTTTTTGATCGCCTTTCATGTACATCGTTTTTACCACGTTTTCTTTCCTCACTAAAATACATGTATTTGTCACTTTCAACACCTTTCTATTGATTTGCCCCTATGTTCACTTTGCCACCACCTCTCTCTCGCTCTGTCTCTTCAACCCCTCTTCTTCTTCTTCCTACTTCACCCCTCGTGCACATTTCTTCCTTGTAACCCTCTGTCCTCCTTCCACCGTTCACTCCGAATCTTCATCGACCTGGGCCCCATTGCAGAAAAATTTGCGTTTAAACACAGGTCAGAAAATTTAACGCAACTCCATTTTCAACCAATCAGGAGCGCGTATTAACGACTTGCGTTAAATTTTCTGAGTTTATGCAATATTTGTTTTTGATGTGAAGTTAAGAGCACTCTCTCACAACCCGGGGCCCATTGTACGAGATGATCTTGTCCAACCTCTTTGTTTGGCTTAGACGTCTCAACTTAATGTGTCATCCCTTTAACATAGACACGAACATTAAACACTTTTTTGTTATGAGGGTGGTACAAGAACTCAAGATGTCTTAGCAAGAAGAGAATACGGAAGACCATTTCGTGCAATTGGCAAAGGCGGGTTTACTAATAGATGCAAATGTTATGCATACCTCTAACACAAAGGTTGTTCTTGACAACTCGAAAGCTTGCCCGAGGCTTGCCCGACATAGCAACAAGTAATGTATGCAAACTGGAATCCAAGTATTGTGGTCTTATTGTTATCAACCGGTCTATGGAATACCGCGTAACGATACCGCGTAACGCACATAAATTTGAATATATAAGTAAACCCGCCTATTGGCCAATGGTGACTGTTACATAAAGCTGTCCGAAGAGGCACTCAAGAATAGCGCACAACTGGTGACCCTCTTAAAGATGCAAACTCAGAAACAAAAGGAGACAATGAGTACAGGAATTTGTCACCAGTCGTGCGAAGAATCGTGTATACTTCTGGCAGCTAGTTTGGTGGATTTCCGCGCAGACCGCTTCTCGAGCGATGCCTACTGGCGGAAACGAAATTTCCAGCAAGCCCTTTGGGCGCCCGAAGATTTAATGCAATAGAAAACCTCCCTGATTACCAAAAGGACACAATGATAATAGTAGATGGATTGAATTTCAGTTTTATGTAACGTTTTAATGACACATTTTTTTCAATGTTCGGCGACAACCGAAGACAAAATATCCAAACAGTACAAAAATTACATCAAAATAGGAAACTATAAATCATTTGGAAAATACAAAGGACTCAATAAATGAAATCTATTTTCAAGACAATAATCATCTCTGAATTACACAAAGAATTACTGGGCAATAAAAAATTACTTTAGTCACATTTGATCTGTTTTAGAGCAAAATAACTGGCACAGGACGATTTGCTAGAAACGTTCTTAGCTAACATCTTCTTAATAAAATATCATAACTTCTTATGATCAATGTTGTATTTAGACGCTTGTGCTCGAGACGATAAGCCCAGACAACCATGCAAGAACATGATAGCGAAAGACTTTTTTTATGCAATCGGCCAGATTATTAGACTTCCGTTTGTAAAATGAAAATACATTCTTTCGTTTGTCTACGAAAGATAGCGATATTTGTTATTTGTATATGATGCATTTTGTTCTCTTATTACAAGAATCTGTATAGGATATTATTTTTTCCTTAGAGGAGTAGAGTCGCAATTAACTAAAATGCGGCTGTTCATGGACTTGGGTTAATGATCTATAAATTTTGCGATATGCTGATATAACAACGCCCACTTCATTTCGAAGTGATAAGCATTCCATGTTTATGATCATTTCGCATTGTTGACTTTTCACACACATGCCTTATAGGGGTGTAAACAAAAGAACCACACGAAATAGGACTGGGATAATTCCCCATACCGTTTTGATTTCATAATTTATGCTCGAGTTCTGAAGGTGATCAAAATGTAAAGAATTAATGTGACGCTAGAAGGGTGTATCATGAAGCTTGCTGTAGCGACAATTAGTCAGTGCTGACTACATCCTTGATTTTTGAATGGATGGAAAGCACTATCTCTGACTGTGGCTATAATAACTTTCGGAGAATGACTGTTTGCCGAAGCGACAAAACTTCATGAAGTGCCGTCCTAGCGATAATATTTAATTTCAAGTAAACCTATATTATAATTCATGTTCAAATGTAGGATATTATTCAATTTTTATAATTAAATATAATTTATGGTATAAATTTTATTCTAAAACATCGTCTTCCTATCATCCTCATGGCAAGTGATGAGGGGGCAACAATAAGAAAATAAATAAAACATTCCTAATACGAAATATTCATTGAAATATTCAATTGACATTCACTGACAAGTTTTGGCAATAACGTAAACATAAAATGGTGATGTCCGTGGAGGCTTTTGCACGAAGCGTTCGTGTGCGAATTACATTTGAAATACGTTAAGGACTTCAAAGCGTTTCTATATGATATAAGAGAGAGGAGTTGCGAACCTGTCGCTCTCATTGCTTTGTGCAAAGACCTCCATGGATATGAATACAGCGCGATATCTCGTTCAGTATATACAAACAGAGATCACGCATAAGTGTATCCAAAAACGTCCAAAAGGTGCTTGACTTACACCAAGCACCTTTTGAAATTGACCATAGTGTAGAACATTCATAGCATTTAAAGATTATATACAATTTCTATCATCATTGTACAGAAACATTTTTAAATAATATCTAATATTTTTTTTCTTCTAAATTCTTCCTTTTTTTCTATAAATGAAGTCCATTTATGCAATACGCATCTAACTTCTCTTTTAAGCGTTCGTTTGTGACGTCACGTCGCCTGTGGACAATTTCTCGTCAAATCGGGGAGAAGTATCCATGTTACAGTATATGCTCATTTTCAAGTGCGGAATTGTCCGGAATATTGGGATAAATGCCTTCAGTTCTTCGTCCCGACTTGAGCAGATGATTACCGTTGGTCGACAGTTCCACAATAGATAAAGATGGAGGTGTGGAATCCAGAAAGGCATTGCCTGAGCCAGCATTTCTCCCACGTTAATCCGGCGGCCATGAGCAAAGACAGAACGTGGCGGAAACCTATGCATGGAGAACAACATAAAAACAAAACAACGTTAATACCAATATTTTTGTTCAAATATTTATATTTAACTACCTCAATGAAATATTAACACAGGATTCGCATTGTATTCTAAAGTCAGAATAACAATTCATAGTACTCAAATATTTTTAATGGAAAATGATTTTCCCGAAGGCGATTTAGTTCTTTCCTCCGACAAAACCATGCAGTTGCAACAACATTTCCTTACACCGGTTGTTAAACAAAGCAACGATTTTTTTAGAGTCGGGAAATAGCACACACACTGACCTTTAGGGTTTCTTTAACAAAGTAACTTCTATACCTTGGGAAGGTTACAAGAAAGTCGTGCTCATGAAGCCTAACGATCGTTGAAATGTTTCATTTAATGAGATATATGCAGACTTGGGACGATTTCATAAAGTGGACCCTAATCATCCCAAGTTCGATGAACTGGGCAAGAGGACTTCCGTCGGAAGTTAGGAAGTTTAACCAAGATAGCATTGAGTGACTTATCTCTGTCAATGACATTCAAAATGGATGATTATTTTAATAAGAGTCTGATAAGAATGCACAAATAGTTTCGTTTTCGCGCGCTTCCGTGAAAAGCGTAGCCCGATACCGCGGGAAGCGCAACAGCTGGGTTGGTGAACCCGCGCCCCTGAATTAAAATCATTTTCATTTTTCTGTTTGATCGTGTTTTTGCTTAATCCTCATCAATTATATTTTCTTCCTGGAAAAGAAGGAACTTGCTGAGCGGCCAAACGAAATCACCTGTCGACTTTGGAAAGGTTTCGAGAGGGAGTTGGTTTGGGTTTTGAGCGCAAGAGCAGGTGTGCGTGCCATGATGGTGGGTCATCGGCACACTGGGTCATCCTGCCCCCGGGAGTCCCGGCGGGATTCGTGGTGTAGCGCACACTGACCCCCACTGATAACCATGAACCTGGTTTTACTGCGACAGGAGGGCCGAAACGACACACATTTCAGATTAATTCCCATTCCGATCTATCCCCTAGTTATCGATTTTCAACGGATATCAGTGGTTTACATCAACTTCGACGTTTATTAGCGAAAAGGGTATTCATGACCGGTAAAAACAGGAACTGACGACATAAATAATCACGTTCAATCTCAGGCCGTAGCCAGACAGAATAATATGGTCATATGACTTTAATTTTATTTAGTTTAATAATTTATTCACTATTTAGGTCGGGGGGGGGGGGGGTGTTATAGGTTTACCATCTGTGCAAATGCGGGGGAAATTAACCCAAAGCCTATTTTCAATGTGTTTAAAAATAATTCAGACAAACAATCAGGTCGGTTTGCTTCAAGAAATAATTGACCTCATTTGTACCAACAGTGTAAAATAATGGCCTTCCGGTAAATACATTCTAAACTTGGGCAATTACCAGGTAGGTGACGACCTCTAAGGCATTACCACTATATCTAACATGGCAGGAAAATTGTTCAATTTACAACAACACTCGCTGCACTGCTAGAGCTTCGAGGAGGGAAAGGAGTTTACTCCGAGGGCGTTCACCTTTTAACTTTCTTTAGAGAAACGCCAGACTTGTGACTTTTGAGTATTTCTGGTAAAAAAAAAACGTGTTCGGCCGGGTTCACCTTGTCCTTCAATGAATTTTGGGTTCAAGCGCGTTCGTTTGGGAAGGGTGCAACTACCTAGTTGAGTCACCCTTGCTTGCCATATTTTGCTTATTTATTCATTGCCGAATATTGAACTTTACATGTAGGGCCTATATGCTTTTTTTATCATGCAATCTTACAACAAATGGTTATAAATTATTAGAAAGTCGTCTGCTGGGAACCAACTGTAATTCTAGTTAAATCTGACTAAATTTATTGTTGTGTTTGACTAAGTTTCAGTCATTTCTGACTGGAAATCGGTAAAGCAACGACTGGTTCACCAGTTGGCTCCCAGCTGACTACTTTTCTGGTGATTTTGAGCTAGATAGTTTCAAGAGCGTGGGTTGTTCAACCCATATTCTTAAGCAGTTTCTTTTCCCCTATAATATGACCGGAATTGAAAGTCTTATAAGAAAGATGTTCCATTTAGTATCATATTCAACGTATTTCAACCTCAAATTCAAGTTCTTACACTTCAGAAATTTCGTGATAGTTCCCGAAACTATTTAATTTTCATAATGGTTTCCTTATTCCACTCGTCTAAACAGCTGCTCAATACGTTGCTTGCACTTGCTTGTGTGGTTAAAAGGAACTTCCTCAAAAGTACCGTTTTCCTGAACACAGAATGGGGAATTATGCCGAACAGTGAACTAAGAAAGCTCAATTGAATTTTCGCTAACATTTTTATCGCGGAAATGCAGATATTCCTGTTGCTATTTGTGCAATCCTATCGATTAACTGGGAGAGTCTGTCTCTCCCGAGAACTTGAACAGTCCTAATGTATAGGGACCCCAGGACCTAGGGGTCAACGTCACGTCGATATCAGCTGTTGCAAGCCGTCATTGCCAGGCGGCATTACGCCAGAACTCGAGGCGGAAAAAAAGCCAGGGTGATGACGGGTATGATGGACCATGTGGTCGATATGACTTGATATTTCTCGATCAAAAATAGAAAAGTGGGGGAATATCGCTGCCCTCATTTTGACCCCAAGTTGTACGGTTTAATTGCAAATCGGCATGTTTGATATGTTGACTGAATTGTAAATACGGAGGCCTATTTGAAGCGACAATTCTCTGTCTCACAGTGCTGACATTGGTTTAAATCATTTGGAATTGTACGATCATATGACCACAAACATCAAATTTTCTATGGAATCATTTATCTCCTAAAATAAAGTAATTTTAGAAGACATATTCAGGTACACCGTGTGAGTCACCCACGTTCATTTCCAAACCCTCGTTAAGTCTACATGAACCCCACTTAAAGGGTCCCTATTAACGCGATCATGACTGCCCAGCCCCGCTGACAGATGTCCGCGAGTGAGAACGAGAGATAGTCATTTCTTTTAACCGCTTCATATCCTTTACCATTTCACTCTGAATCAGTGCTTACCATCTGCGGGTGGATGAGGAGAAGGAAGTCCAAGCTTTGCAGACACATCAGGACATCTTCGCTAGCAGCTGCAGGGCCGTGACTCGGGTGAACTCTCGGGCGTCTCGTAGGGGTGGGGCACCAGCTTGTTGTTACCCGGGTGTTGTTGTAACATGTTCATGTTCATCTGGAATGACAGTAATGATTATCATGTTAATTCAATTGCATGTGACTATCGGTATGTAATACGTTAGGTTCATATACGATAGATGATACATTATTGACAAATGACAGGGTCAACTCGAACAAGATAACTTCACCCATTGACAACTGGAACCGTATAGCCCCTACACAAAGTCTATGGGAATTACAGAATTCAGAAGTCAATGGGTTGATTCGCATTGCGGACTGAGAAGCAGTTGGAGTGACACATGATTTCATCAAAGGGGAAAGGAGTGGGGGGGGGGGGGGGGGGTAACACCTCTAGTTCCAACGCTTTTGGACGAGTAACAGGTCTACGCTCGAGCTCTCAGACGAGGGGAGGAATACACGTGATCTTGCGTACATTCCCATCCGTTGAAATTTAAAATGCACATGACATTTCTACTGTACAATACTATCTTCTACTGTACTGTAGCAAAGGTTGTGATATTTTACATTGTAAAGGGTGATACTGCGTGACAGATGGTCACATTCTGGGACCTCTATCGACATCTGTCTCTCCATAATCCAAACCCATCCCCATCACAATCATGATCGCGACGGAATGTCAGCTAACACAAACATAGCAAGATGAAGCAGCATCTGTAGTAACATTCATTCTTGATCATGACGACGATAAAGTTTAGTCCCATACCCAGTAAGAACGAAAGACAGAAACAGCTGGAAAGTGATAAGAAAGCATTGCTTGTCCTAAAACCTTATCCAAACTACTACTGGTTGTACATAAGCATTCATCGCTTGCTACTAGTAGAGGGTTCTACTCTCATAATTCCTTGGTTTTATTGAAAGGCCTACTGTGACGTAACGTTGCAAAATTATTGTGAGGAGTTGTCGGCGATAAATAATGTAATTGGGACAAGTGAAACAATTTATTCTGATGAATGGTGTTTAAAAGACTAATTCGCGTTGGGTAGTTATAGCTTGGATGCATACTGTGTTATAAACAGGTTCAAATTTGGATAGTAAGCATCATGTTAACTTTATTAGAAGCTTGCAGCGACATGCATGCTGATTCGTTCCATTAACCACGGTCCCACATATTGCGATTTCACGCAGGGTTTTATTTGCGCCCTCCCGACCTTAACACACTGTCATGTTCACTATCATCTGCAAGGCTTCAAAGCAACTCCCCTGTCGTAAATAACCAATAAATCCACCCCTAGTGTTTCTCTTTTATCTCACTGTTTTGTCATTTAAGTATCATACTTTAACCCGCTAATGTAAACATCCATATAAATCATAGCACAAATATCGGAATAGCATACCCATTATTCAAAGTTCTAGAGGTCAATCACAGGGAACAGATTGTCCTTACACAAACATTTTGGTTAAAAAGGCCTCTTGTCAGTACAATGTACCAAAAGTCGAGTCAAGTACCCCCGGTATGAGAAGCCATTTTGTATGAAGAACCTGCACCTGCTATCGCCTGTGTAAACCAATTAGACCTCAAAAGGAGGGCCTGTTCCTAATCAAAATTTTCCCACGAGTCGAGGCCCAAGAATCGATCAAGGTCCATAGTCTGAAGTTGCGGACATACTTCGAACCTGATAATAGAACAATTATTATCATGATCATGCACTTGGGAAAGGATAATTGCGGCTATAAAGCAACATCCAGTGGTCGTTTCAGCTTGTTTTTACAGGAAAAAACTAAACTTACAGACATTATAGTCAAGAAGTATGCATTCTTCATGACCAGCATTTTCATCATTCACCTAGCTATCTATATTTGGGCTCAGCGGCATTGACATGACCCTTTTCTCCCTGTGTGATTAGGAATTCGATAAATCGTTTCGAAAAATTGATCAGCCCAGCATGGTCTGTCAGCTCCAAATTGCATTATGGCCGAGCAATATCAAAAGTCAAGCAAACGCTATCAAATAGTAATTATGATGCTGGCCTATCCCACAAAGCCATACACTCTAGGTGAAAGGTGTAGCGAATTATTGGACATAATATTATGCTCATTAATGACAGATGGAATGACATCGAAATGGATTAATTCAATTGCATTTTGAAAAGATAAGACCGACTCAATGCAATCATATGTCATATTTTGGTTGGATCTGACATCTCGCGATTTTCAGCTCGATGAAAAAGAGAGAAATTCGCCAACAGATGTCACAATGTGCTCACAGAACTGTGTCCCACGATAATACATTAGGCTAATTTAGGATTTCTCCTCTTTGCTAATTGCCATAACCACATCGTGTGACTAGCACAGTTCCACACAACGCGTTCACAATGTAAACAATTCCTTCATCATTCATAACAAAAGCGAAAATAAAAGGAGGTCGAGTTACACAGGTGGTGTGTTGTTTATCAAAATCATGCCCTGCACACCTGAAGGAATTACTCAGACGTGGTGAAAAATATTGAATTTTATGTCACTCTTTGGTTGTTTTGGTATGCAGGATTATTGATTTGCCGTGAGAGCGGGAACAATGAGGAAAGCAAACTAAACTTCGAGCGGGTGAGGATGCTTTGGAATAAAAGATAACGAGATGCACCGATGAGCATCTAATGAGGAGAGATTCAATAACAATTCTAAAAACATGACTAGACAATGGTATCGAATATTAACCAATGATCATTAGCAATAATGTCTATCATTTTCGATTCGTATTAATATATTCTGTTATCAAATTGTATTAACCTCTCAGAAGTGTGACAAAATATCACGAAAAACAAATTTCGGTTCCTCTGATTCTTGGAATAAGTGGGTCTGGTACAGCTGTACACGATAAAACTCTGGTTGAAAACGTAGCCGGATTGAAAGTTGTCATTCTCTCGACCGAGGCAATGTAAACATTCTGCCATTGACAAACTAACTTATTTGCACCCCATTATAATAACGATATGTAAACTGTGTTTAAACGAGTGGAACTAATTGGAAATTCCTTAATTATTATAAGTACTATTTGCAAAGCAATTTGATAATTGTTGGAACACGTGCGTGTTGCGTAGGCCAGATGTTTTGGGGATTTGAATCTGTCAAGGACGAAAAACATCCTCGTACGATAATATTGATTTTCCACAAAAAAATCTGAAATAACATAATAATATGATGTGGTACGATTTTGCTTCTGCTAGACTTAGATATAAAATATGTTCAGATTAAACAAAATAATTGTTACTAATATTTATAAAACACTTCCTCTAATAACATCGTGTTGGGGTTAAGATTAAATCGAGATCTCCTATGCTTACAAAAAAATTTTGTCAGCTGCCAGAGGCGAAAGTACTTTCCTGTGGGCTAAAATATTACATATTGTATCTACAGCTGGATCAGAAAAATATAATCCCGGTATAATTCGATGAAAATTCATTCCCAATACAAACATTATAACATCCCAATCGCTGTTGCCGATTTGGGGATCAGGGTGGATTCGCTAGGATTAACGTATAATGCTCGCGGATTAAATTTGTGGAAATGAAATCTGCTACTGTACTCTCCTAGCTGTCTTTTATACAACATCTGGAAAGTGTACTTTAGCTCTGCTTTCATCGAAACATTTGGTCGTTATTTTGTTCATGTGAACATGAATAAATTTGTGTCTAAGAATTATTATTACCTACAAATATAAATGCGTACACACATTTTCAGCATCATCTTCCTATCTCCATGCTGAGCAATATGTACCAATTAATATATTTCACATTGCTAATGAGATTCCCTAATTTTGGTGCCTTCTCAAATATCATTTCAGTTTGCATAATTGATCACATTCATTTATAGCCTAATTATAGCACTCATTCTATGGGCGGATCAATATAAATGTAGGCCCTAAACTGACTTGAAAATTTATGAAATATATATGCTGGCCTCCCCGAATATCTCCTAATCACTATAATTGTACAGTGTGTATATTGCCTTACATGTACTTGTATTCTCGTATTTGGTGGAGGAGTGTGGGGGGGGGGGGGGCGAATGAGGGTTAAATGGGCCAATCTTGTCAGTACAATTTCTGACCCAAAACGGGTGGCCAATGATTTCGGAGACTAGGATCCAGACAGCGGGGAGGTGAATCTTTCATCTCAAAAACTCCTATATTATAAAATGCCTAAATAGCAAACCATGACGGATTTATCGAAGTTGCCCATATGGAACTACTTACGAGGCGTCTCTGAGATACCCCATCTCCACTATTTGTTCCATTTTCTCGTAGAAAAAGAGATATGAAATGAAGATGTTATTTCTCGGCCTACTTTCCCTTTCCATCATATACCATACGGAATTGCATGCGTTATCATAGCGAACAGACCAAGATCAGCGTATCTTTACCGTCTGTCGCGGCCAGAAATCTCCGGGGGTTCTGCCACGAAGAGGCCGATGTACTTGCACATGTTCGAGCTGTCAGTAAGATCTCAAAATACACACGAGGGGTGTGTCATTATGTATTTCAACACGAACCAAAGGGGTGCATTTCACGGAATGACCCGAGGGAAATGCAATGACGAACATGAATGGGGTGCTTTCCAAAGTTGATATGATGAGATATAAATATCACTTCTACCTAAGCTTGCTACATACTGCATCCGAATTAAATGTATACATACATATTATAAAAGAACTTCTAAAATTCTGAACATTACGCCTAACATAAATGATGAATGGCATTTTTATGTACATGTATAAAGATTTCACAAAATATTCACAGAGGTATACAATTCACTGTAAATTTTGAGAAATCATCAAATGAACAGCTAATCGAATTTCAGAGATAGAAGTTCTACTTGAGAAAATATGGATGAATTATTAGGCCTAGAATTATCCTCGACTTCGCGTATTTGCATTTATATTACAACACATCTGGATTACATCCCCAGCTCAGCGAACCCATGTGAAATTATCACAGGAATCAATGGTGCAAGCACTATTTTGATTGGATCCCAGATGTCACGAGGAATGCGCGCATTAGCGTGATTAGGAAGGGGGCATGGATCGTGAAACAATGGATGAGAAAAGACGAGATACAACTACAAGGTGTACAGATGGCGGGAGAAGCACCTCTAAAACTTTAATCTTGATAATTATTCAAGGAAGTATCCACAGGGCTATACCATCACAGCTTGTGTTCACGATCGCTAATGGATTAATATGGCAATGGCCCCTGCAGAGCCTTACTCCAGTCCCATACGGTCACTTCTGCGTCGGGCGCGAGAAGGATGCACAGTGAATACAAGCAAGAATGGACCCACTCAGGTAACGCCAGATGGTAAGCCCGACTTTGGTTGTCAGGGGACGCCATGGCTCCTTCACAGACAACTGTCATGGTATTTCCGATCTGCTAAGGTTTTCATGCCGGGATATAGCATGTATCTAATAGTTCAGGTAGAGTTAATCTGTCTCAAACTTGGAAACATACGGGGTCATTAAACGTACAAACTTTTTTAATTGAACGAACCAAAAAACCACGCCCACGCATGTGGGAGTTAAAATCATTTGAACAAGATACTACTGGATAAGAATTGAAACAGCGCCATCAAGCGTTTCCCTGTAATAATTAATTGCAAGTTGTATACACTTGCCAATCGTGACATACAGACATATACTTTCCTACTTTCCATTCCGGGCATTAACTTTTACAAAGAATTACTTTAAGAACAACAAAAAGATGGCAAAGTCCAGATAACGCAAATAGTTGTCTTAATCTTAGCTACATTTGTTTGGCCTAATCTTGGAACAAAAATGTATCATGCTTGTTGATAGGGGAGTAGTGCTCTGCTCGAGAACTGTCCTGACACTGACAGAGACCTCGTCAGCATCAAAAGATGGCATCAAGTATGGAAGTGAGTCTGGAATTACATTTACAACAGGTGCAACTGCTCTATAATTCATGGCCAAATTTTAGAAACTAAAAACGACCTCAGTCCGAGCAGGATTCTTGGCAAGTTTTCTCTCATGGGTGGTCTCTACATTCCCCGGGTCATATTAAAAAAAGTTTTCTGTTTAAAAGAACAGAATTTAATTTCAACAGAATATTTCAAAGACGGATTGAAGCTTACTTTTGGTAAATCACAATACAAATCTACGTATATGTAAGCAATGGTACAGTCTCCTATACGCTGCAAGAACACCAGTTTTAATTTTGGCGGGTGCAGCAGCTGCATACAGATATTTATCTACATAGATATAAATATCGGGTTTTATTGAATTAACGCCACCTGATTTGAACACCGCAGTTTTTGTTAGTGTGTGGAGCAAATTATACGTAGGGATGGATGACTACTAAATCTGTATACAAACAAAGTGCATCAAGGTGACTTTCTTTTTAAGACAAAAACACCAGAGATCTTCACAGGAAAACATGAATTATGGACGAAATTTTACTCTTCCTTTGCATGCTACAAATATAGGCCTATTCAGCTAGTATTAGCATCCCGGAATCCTGACCAAATTGCCCAAGCCAGTTTTTCGTCAGGATGTTTCGACTAACACCTTGATGATGACGTAGGCATTCACAATGAAATCTATACGAGGGATACTGCCAATTTTCTCTCAATGCCGTACAAGCATCCGGGAACGTGTAGTTGTGAACAGAATTGGACCAGCTGGGATGTTCAAATTGAACGCACAAACGAGGTCGCACCGTCCCACAACATAATCCTCTATAGCTATTAGCAGATTAACGGTGTATCCTTTTTCTCGTCAGCTGTGCATTCAATTCAGCAAGCTGCAACAACAAATGAGTCGCCAATTCGACAATAATTGTTCGAAGAAAAGCGAACGTGTCTGTGGGAACAGCTGGAGTGTGAATGGCCGCGGTAAACAAATGGGGGAATGAGGAGAAAAGGGACGGTCTTGGACGTGGGTTACTGAAAAGTTGTTCACAATTGGAGAAAGTTTATTCCCTGACAATGGAAATGACCACATGAAAATAATAGAAAGCCAAAATTGAAACGCCAGCTGGTCTATCAACGGGAATAGATGCGAAATTACAGAATGCCACAGGCAGATGTTGATCATGAAATGAATGGAGTATGAAATAGCTAGTATGATTCACATTTCTGTGCATAACATACGGTCAACATATATATTCGCGATAAGAATATTACATCTAATAGACTGATCAACAGAATACAATACAATAATTGTTAATTCTTTTCATAATATCAAGAATAATCATGTTCCAAGGTAGTGGAAAACGACAAATATCAATTTCATAGGCGTACATACTGGGTTTAGTTGAGAAATTTTTCTCTAAACCTAAATTCATATAGTGTAGTTCGTACTCATATTGCATTTAAAATAATACATACACTGCGCTATTATCCCTCTTGTACTTGTATACTCTTAATACATGTACTGTAATAATATGATTAAACATCCTGTATTACTCGGGTATCAATTTCATAGTGAGCTGCATGAACTTCTTGCGGATCATGTCTACATGTTATAATGAGGAAGATAAGGAAACAAAGGAATGCGACTTTATACCTGTTGTCTTTGGTGGAATTCACTGTAGCCTTGATTGAGTGATGTTTGCTGAGGGTAGCAAGGTTGTTGGTGTTGCCTGACGTTGCTCTGTGTATGTAACCCGAGCGGTGCGGGAGGCGGGCATGTCATGTGCCGGTGGTTCTGTTCCTGTGACTGCTGCGGTACGATCGTGGTGAACGGCATTCGGTTTGACGCGGCCGGGGCGGGCATGGCCATTGAGTCTGTGATCATCCCGGTGAGAGCATTGACACTTCCCATCATTTTCACATCGATATTCCTTCCTTCCAACGCCGTCTGCAAGTCCTGAATATAATCTATAACATGCTGAAGGATCTCCACTCTGGTAACTTTCCTATTTTTCGGGATTGTTGGGACGAGTTGCTTGAGTTTCTCGTAGCAGTCCGACATGGTGAAATTGGAGACCCCAGCGCGTTTCTGCTTCCTTTCCCCGCCGACGTGCAGGGGGAGCGTGTGGTGAAGATTCGCTGGGAATTGCACCGCTGTTTGCATCTGTGGTGGTTGCTTCATGGTGAAAGTGTATAAAAAATGTTATGTCCTGCTCAATCAACTTTATATATACTTCCTCACAATCGATTAGGTAGAGAACTCTAATCTCGAAGAAATCAACTCCTGGAAATAGATCCTTGTTGGTTAGGTTTTCCCTTTCGTACAACCAAATGGCAAAGATCTAGCAAAGCTGCAAAGTGATCTCTCCAAATTAGATTCTGGATGTAATCACTTATGTTATCTCTTGATCACACAGAAAAGTACAATTCGATCACGTTGAAATACGGACGAAGAAAATAAATGCCAATGATCAATTGATGGAGAAGAGTAGTTTGTCACGTTTTCCAGTCAAGTGCTTTTTGGCTTGTGTGCTGTTCAAGGAATGTCTCTCGCAGATAAGCAGAAAGCTAGGTATGCGGGATACATCATCGCACGCATCGATGATCGCAAAATACACACACACGTCGCGCACCCATACGATACACATGCAATCTCGCACACACATCCGTGGTATAATTTTGCATATACCCCGCGTGTAGTACGATGTGTGCGTTTTGTGTATGTCACGAGAAGTCATGCGGGACCTCGGGGAGTATTTCACGCTGGGGTAAATTACGACTGGCATAGCACAGCCGGACTCGACCAATGAGATCGCAGCATTTGATTAATTACGGACGATCACCTATCCCTCTCGCTATCTGTTTGCATCAGTGACAGAGGCCAATCAAAAATTAGGCCCACGTCTTTGGAAGATTTTAATGTCCATCTTCAAGATAAAAATGCAGTTGGAGAAAAACAATAGGCCATATTCAGATCGAAGAATGAATAAAACGGCCATTTGTTGCTTTTAATAGGGTTGCATTCATGGACCTAAAACATGTAAATGCGACAATTTTTTTTTCTGAAATCAATGTAGGTTCGTCGAAACGTTCTAACATTGTCTGGCATTCAGTCTAAAAAAAGCATCTTCATGTTGAAACCAATAGCTTTAGTTTCTATTTCTGATACAAAATTTATTCCAGAATAAACACCCATCCCTTTTTATTTCGCTTGAAATAGGTTTAGGTGTTCATGCGGAAACGAAATCCTTATTTCGTTTACATTTCCCAAAAATTTGCAATCAGAAAATTTAGTTTTCAGAAGGAGGAACAAGGGTTCATTAATACTACAACATATTTTATACCATGGAACTGTTAATGAATGAAATGATGCCATTTTAAATGGGCAATTTCCAGCTACCTAACGCGCTTAGCGGCAAGCAAGGTGACATTGATACAAGTTCAACAAACAAAATAATCAGCGCCATGTCTTATTACGGTCGTTGACTCATTGGGTATTTCCAAATAAATTGAAAGGGAGTTTATCAAAACAACGCTGTCATTTTCCTTCTTCATTACCAACCGAAATTTCATTAACACTGAGACTTAATTGTAACGCACTTGGTGTACTGGATATCTAGTGGGTAAGGGGATGGGTGCGGTGCTTTCCCATGAAAGTCATTATCTACTTAAGCATGCCAATCAACTCTGAAAATTTATTACCATGTGCCAATACACAAACAAACATCTTACTTTCCAGACATGACTCATAAACTAGAAATAACATAGCGCTTTATACTAAGGAGTATCCTCTGGAAAAAAGCGCTATATAGCACGGATACATAACCTGGGTTGAGTGCAGCACAATGTGGATACATTTTTTTCTGAGGGAAGATAACGCCATGGGTGGGACCCGAACCGCGATCCTCTAGTTGGAAGGCCAGTGTCAGGTCCACTACACCACGTCGATTCCAAACTGCACTGAATTGCGCTTAATGTAAATTGTTTGGTTACCTGCAATCACTACACAGCTAAGCACAGTAGGTATGGTATGGCGGCCCCACTGTTTTGAGTATTGAAGTGACGAGAAGTTACCAAATAATTCTGACTTGCACAGACTCTATTGACACTGCACTTAAAATCACCAATAAGCAAAAAACCCATTTTGAAAATGGGATTGGGTCCACATGCAAACAAATTTGAACTATTCATATCACCTGACTATTGATCTTACACTTTATATGCATTTCTAGGTGTATTATTAAACAGGAGACACTGAATTTTGAATTGGATATTGAGTCATAAAACACACTTCTCTCAGAAGAACTGAAAATGGGCATTACACTGTGTACCAGTTTGGCAAAGAAGCTCTTCAAATGCTAACACAAGGGGGCGTCATTCCACATCATCCACAGAGCTGTCCCAACATGATTCACTTTCACTCACATGACTGAGACATGGACTGTGTTTCAAATGTATCCAAAGTTTACTCAAGTAAATTTTTACTTCTGTAAACTTGAATATTTCTCATTGATCTAAAGTTTATTCTTACGCATGCGATGTATAAGGTAGTACGAGGTCTGCATTTCGTGATGTGTTTCTGGTTTTTCTTGAAGGTAAGTTGTGTGAGGACAATTCCTGGAACATTCATTGCTTCCACCCATAATAAAATAAAAGAAAAGAACGATGAAAAATGCCATCCCATTAAATTTCTCTGCATTCAATGGGAATGGCTAAAGCCCCGGTCACATAGGACCCCGGAAGCAACACGATTCACCCCGACTCTTTGTCAATTCACAGTTAACTGCCTCAGAACAACGAGTCGGGGTGAATCGTGTTGCTTCCGGGGTCCTATGTGACCGGGGCTAAGGAATACATTCTATCATTGTACAATGGATCTCATCGTAGGTCCATTGCGATCCATATATGTAGGCATACAAACAAATAATTTCACGAAGATCCTCATCAAGATATTTTGTGTGGGCTAGGCGTTCTAAATTGAAATATGATTTCATTGGTGCAAAACTTTCAGATCGAGGAGCCACGAAGGCCCGTATTCTGATGTCAGGTGTAACTTAAACTAGAGTTTAAATATGTGGTTTAAGTATGGAAAGCCAAAAGTGGCTTGAACCTTTAACAGTTGGTGATTAATTTACCTGCACATTTGGCACTAATAGTATTAGAAACTGCCTCGGAATAAAAACTTCAATAGTTTTCTACATTATCAAAGCATGGGAAGAGAGAGCATTTAACATGTAAATCATGCATTGTAAATCAATTGTTGGCACTTTTGGCTACCCATACATAAGCCACAGATTTAGACCAGGGTTAACTTAAACCTCTCTATCGGAATACGAGCCAAAGAGTTTATATTTATCAAATAAAATGCATATTTCGTTTTTTATTCGTTCCATGAGGGACTGCATCACTCACCTATTTTTTTTGGTGAGTACAGGAATCTCCAAGGAGTTTGTAAAACCATGGACCTAGGAGAAGTCCATGGTAAAACAAACAGTCTCCTTCAACATGACCAATAATTTAAACGACGATTACAGATCACTTGAAAACAGTACAAATATAATATTTTAATTGAACAAATCACTTGTTCAGATTTCTAATTTGACGTTGAAGATATTCCATTTTCCAATAGGATGATGAATAGTTTTTATGTCACCCATCGTCTTCATCATTCAGACAGAGCTCATTGAGTTATCATAAATGTTTTGATGGAGGGTGCAAAGTTCACCCGTACTGATGAACGGGAGAGCCAATCTTGGACCCGGGCCTCCCTCGGGGAGACGACTTGGCAGTGACTGGTGTCAAGCTGAACAAATTTTGACTGTGCTTGATGGCCTGATAACAGAGTGCTGGAATTTCGAAATATGGGAGATTGTGATGACGGGTCTGATGGCTTGCAGAGTAAAATTTGCGGGGGTTGAAGGGGTAGGGATGGAGAGGAGGGCACATTATAATAATCCACTAACTGGACTCTATAATGAGAATCCAATACTTGAATGTTTAGGTCCGAGTGTTTCAAAGAGTAATGGGAAGTCTAATAATCTGCAAAAATATGCCAAAATTTAACAAACATGGACCTAGAACTCACAGGTCGAGGTCTATGCCCAAAATATCATTAGTTGAATGAACGGACAAATGAACTTGGGCCACATCTCCAAACTCGGACCAGACTTTTAGGAAAACGATCAAGCCATCCGTCACGTGGTCAAGGGGGCATGATGTCGAGATTGTCAAATCAAGGAGATGGGAATGTAAGAATTATGCCTTCTAGTCTTGTTCTTTTCTCGATCAGAGGGAAGGGATCTCGTCCTAGACATGTTTCAGGACTCGAGATGTAGACTGACCTTTCTAGAATCCGGATCGTGTGAAATGATCAAGGTCATCATGAAATCATAGAAATATAATTCCATGAAGACATCGTTCAATCTAGCTTCATAATTTGAGCAAACCTGCAGATGCAGTTCCATGTACGCCAAACATTTACCGTTTCTTATCTATTCCCACCACGGACTCAACTTTTCCTTCATCTTTGGAAGTCACGGGGAACCAGCTCACAGCTGTGCTGACGGACCCTAATCCAAACACTCCACCTATTCTACACCGAAGGTAAACCTGTAAACATGCCCCTTTTGAGCTCACGCAAACTTCGCCGTTACCCGCTAGTCTAAAACTAAGCTCAATATATTTCTTCTCTATTAAAATTCTATCGAATTCGTCAAATTCGTACATGAGAAACTTATAAGGGTAAATATCCTTTTGCTTTTGGTTCTAAGATGGTGATGAGGTGTACATATCGTCTGGTATATGGTCTATAGTTCCTTATTGGCGCTCACCTGTCGTACAAAGTTTGTAATTTGAGACTAGGGGTGTGGTGGAACTCCAATGGTTCCATGTGACAGGTGATTAATTGGGCCTCCTAAGCCCCCCTCCAATACTACCAGAGCTCACGGCGACAGACCGGCGCCACGACCCGTGACGTCACCAATTCATCCGCCCACAATCCGATAGCAGACGGGCGCCGTGCTGGCGGTCGCCATGGCAACCCACACGCCAATCACGGACTTCAAAGGCGGGCCGCAGCCTGAATCAATTACTAACAAACTATCGAGAGCAACGATAAATAGCTTTTGGGATCGTCACTTTGCTAAACTGGTGGTCGGGACCTTTTGGGGCAGTCTTCATTCACACGTCGCTTGCACACCTGCACTCCCGCCAGAGCTGTCCAACTAGTCTAATCCTCAGACCTGCAAAACTTTTCAAACTTTTGGAAGATGGCAAAAGTGTTAATTCCGAGCAGAGTTATGTCATGTCAACGTATTGAACCCCATGATTCGTAAATGATTTAATAGAATCAATTTTCAACGTTAAAAATCGTATATTCTTGAGGAAAAAGACGGCCTTTACCTCACACCATATCCTTCAGGGTCTGCGAATGTTAATTGATAAGACTGACAGGCGCCTTCACGAATTACGACCATTCAAAGCATCGTATTTTCATTTGACGTTAATTACATGTATAAGGACCACTTAGGGGACTTCTTATAGGCCAAGCAAAGTTTCTTTTGGAGGAAACTTTTAATATGAACCAAGATGGTCCCTGGACTACCTTCTCTCATCTCGACAATAAAAAATATCAGGGCCCCCGTAACATCATGGATACTAAAAAGAACTATCCATCATGTCCATGGTAACATAAAGCTTTGCGATTAATCGCTATTTGATTTTGCGATCGATTGCAAACGTTACTACATGATTTGCCATAGACTTACGATTGATATCAATCGCTATTCGATTAGCAATTAATCGCAAACCTTTATGTTACGGGGCCCTGATCGCGATTGAGAGGTCAACGAAAAATCGATGATTTGAACTAAAAGAATGGATGGTCAAAGCCAACTAGCAGATTCAATAGTTGGGAATAACATTGGAAAATAGGTAGCAAATACGGATATTACAATATACACATGAAAGTGTTACTTTTTTGAAAAAAAAACTTTCAACGAAAATTGCACGAATTTCTCAAACCTTACCAAAATAGAACAATTGATTATAACTATGAAACTCGACAAGGAAAACTTCATTGGCTTATTTCAGTAAATTCATCAAGACAATAATTAATAAGTAGACGAGAGGAGTTTTAAAACGCTTACGAAATGATCATGTATCCTGATGCCAACTCGTTATTTTATTTCACATGCGTATGTTGTTTCATCGAGTGTAATAAAATTATTGCTAATTTTTTTTTTTTGCAATTTGTTTAATTTGCTTTACAAAATATAATGTATATATGAACAAAATGTAATATGAACGGAATGTTGACTGCATATGTCGATGAATTTCCAATATACACATGGACCAAAAGAGGAACATACACATAAAAAATGAAAAATACCCAGAAAACCACCGTGAAAAAAA
The DNA here is from genome assembly GCA_036244855.1 of Temnopleurus reevesii. NCBI lineage: Eukaryota > Metazoa > Echinodermata > Echinoidea > Temnopleuroida > Temnopleuridae > Temnopleurus > Temnopleurus reevesii. The sequence continues at coordinate 114,131 of BQKZ01000991.1, forward strand.
CAAGATAATAGTCAAACGAAAAAAAGGACATTTCTCGAAAATTCTGACAGGGTCATCTAAGAATTAAACCTATTGATCAAACAACCAATGAAATAATCATAAGATGGAATGTATAAATTAATTTCAAACATAATATCATATAAACTCTTTTGCAACCGTAAATAATAAGATAACACTCAAGAAAATAAAATAAAAAAATCTTGAGAAACTATATAGACCGGGTCATGTAAAAATTAATCATATCGATCAAAAACTTCATGAATGAAATACTTATGAGATAATATGGAGTAAAAATATTAGTCTCAAACATCACGTTTAATTTTCTTTGATCATATCACTACAAGATCTACAAAGTCTTTAAATTGGACACATCTGTCAGCAGGTGGCAAGAAAAAGACGAATTATTTCGGGATCACGGAATCGGGAATCAACACCTTGGCAAGAAGTTGTGAAACCAAGAAGAAAGAAGGAAACGCGATTATTTGCTTCGCATCAGTCGGAACAGTGATGGGACTAGTAATAGAGAATGAGGATGAGGAACTTCAAAACGCTTCGTTCATTAAAAACTTCCATAGAGAACTGTTATCTCGGTTGCATGTTTCCTAGCCTGGAGATAATCAATTTGTAGAAACGTGAAGTTCAGAATGAATAGTTTCCTATTGATCATTGCGTAAAGAGTCGTCTTTACATCTCTGTTATACATACATCATGTACATTATATATCAAAGGCAGGAAGTGGATATTCTCTAAATAAGACAGAACCGATAGACTAAATGATAATAAATATTAATAAATGCTCCTCCAGGAAAAGCGTTTAAAAATCAATAAAATGGCGCACAGTTGCCAAATTTTCACGTATTTCGACATATTAGTCCGTTGTAAGTTCAAGACAGAACATCATGTGCCTTTGAAACAAATATTAATAGAAAGCCGAAATCCTAGAAAAGTACACGTTTTCTTTCAAACTACAGAGCATTGACAATATCTGTAATATGATGATATAAAGAAAAATGTCACAAGGAGAAATTGTCAGCATGTCACGACTGACATGTTGTAAGTTAAGTTACGTGATGGGATTCAAACCATTACTCCGCAATGCACAGTCAGAGAACAAAATTCACCTCCAATTTACCATCAACTGCAAGGTGTGTCGGCATTGACCAATCACAATCGCTGTTGCATGCACACTTTTCTAAAAAGTTTTTCTAAACTTTTCTTGGCCAATCAAAATGGGACATTTTAAATTGCATTCGATTTGCGGTCAATCTCTCTGCAACCAATAAATTACTGGAGAGCCCTTTAGCTCTTTTCTCGTCGTAGCTGATTGGGACAGTCGGAAATTAAATCCGAGTGCTTACTGCGATATAAGAGTTCGAAACCCAGTTACGTTTTTCGGATGGCAATCTTAAAGCCCAAGTATAGTTTTGGTAAAAGCGAATATTTTTATCGCCAAATTTTGTCTTCAAATCTACTTAAAAAGGAACATGATATCATGAACATGTTGTACAAAAGATTGTACGAAAAATTAACAAGTTTTGGAAAAGTTATAACCTAAAGTGTGGAAAATATTTT
>BQKZ01000992.1:21731-46974 GCA_036244855.1 Temnopleurus reevesii
TACGGACAAAACGAACGGGTGACAATATGTAATTAATACGGACAAAACGAACGTGTGACGATATCTAATTAATACGGACAAAACAAACGGGTGACGATATTTAATTAATGCCTTCAAAACTGACGGGTGACGGTAGTAAATTAGCGAGGACAAAACCAACGGTTGACGATAATGAATGTAATGCGGACAAATCTGAAGGCTGATAATATCGTATTCACGCGGGCATAATCGACTGGTGACGATATAGAATTAATGCGGTCAAAACTGATGGGCAATATTATTGAAATAATTCGGACAAAACTGACGGATGATGATATGTACCTGCAATCGAGGACACCGACGGATTACCAATACATACCAAGATTCAATGACAACAAAACCACTCTAACAGCTGACGAAATATTATTTCTACCGACAAACCAAGATGTGATGAATGTTAAAATATTGTAGAATTTGTCACTGAGACTTCATGAAATAAACCAGAGTACGTTTTAGTGACTTTTGCATTTTAATGATGAAATAGATATAGTATACTTCTGTTTTTTATAAGCAATATCTGGAAGAAAAAAGAGAAATATTGTGACGCTACTAACAAAAAAACACTTTGTTTTTATGATCGAATTCTCTCAGATAATGTTTTGACATATGACTATAATCTTCAGCATGATTTTCAAAGAAAAGTCAAATTTAACGACATACTCAATTGTTTACTTGTTCCTCCTTATAGCTTGGAAAACCTGAACCAAACTACGCTGACGCCGCCGCCGAGTTCAATAACGACATGATATTCCTATGCGAGACGTTTGACTTTGCAGAGCGTTTCGCCAAGGCGGACCTTTCTGTCTATGTCTACCTCATGACACACACACCATCAGCATCCATGTGGGGATCGAATATCAAGTGGCTCGGAGCTACACACGGCGAGGATATCCCCTACGTCTTCGGGTCGCCTTTCACGTACGAAAGCGAAGATGATGTCAGCGATGCTGTATTCACGGGAGCCTTCGATGATGAGGAAGCCCAAATGTCACTTCAAGTCATGAAATATTTTGCGAATTTTGCCAAGACAGGGTGAGGAAATATGAAATTTATCTCAATATAGGAAGATTGGAGTACTTTTTTTTAATCTCAGTGAAGGGGATTTTATTTAATGTGAAAATAGTGTAGAAAATAGAATGTAGAGGTACAGTGGTTTAGTGGTTACGTCCTTTGACGTCGATCCCAGGCTTCAGTCACAGTGTTCCGGATTCGATTCCCGTCCAAATTAATTTCCTTTGGCAAGAAATTCACAATAGCCATTCCCTGGTTCTATTCGGTGACTGGTAGGAAATAATCATCTTGTGGTTAGTTTAGTTGTGCGAGGATAACCGGTAACTAGTTATGAACCCAATGACCAGTCGGTAATAATGTGAGCGTTTTGGTCGCGGCTACGAAGGTACCTGTGGTAAACTGCGATTTATCAACCCATCATTATTATCATTATTAAATGCAGAATAGATGAAATGATTTATCATTTTTTTAAACATCCCATGACTTTTGTTTCAACCACAGAAATCCTAACATGCCTGTACCGGGAGATGAACCAGAGGACAGCGCATATCCGTCTTGGCCTAACTATACCAAAGACTCGCCCACCTACAAAGAGCTTTCAAAGACCTTTACGAATGCAGAAGGCAACCCATACCCCAAGAGGTGTGCTTTAAGAATGAAGCTTCTGCCAAAGCTACAAGAGAATGCAGGTATGTATTTTTAACACGATAATATATTTCCGAAAAATTACGTCGTACGTCAATTCAATGCTTCTTTGTAATGCTATTCAAATCGAGACCGGCTTGTCATTGTTGTGTCCACAAAGTTCACTGCACGGCGTACAGTTCTATGGTCCATTACCAACTTTATTTTGCGGAAATAGTTTATACTGTTTTATTTACAGGGCATGTGAGAGTTCAGGATTCGTAGCGGCAATAAAACATGCACTCCTCAAATAAATCTAAGGATCACTTTGAAATTGTTTCACATTCCTGATGGACCCACTTTTCAATAATAATGCTACTTATATAGCGCAGAAACTATATTAATAAGTTCTACTGCGCTAAAAATACTCTTATTTAAGTAAAGACATGAGTGGTAAAGTAGACTTACATCAAAAAGATATGTTTTAAGCTTTGATTTGAATGTGTTTAGTGTACTGGAATGAGAGACATCATAGAAAACCTGAAATCATTTATGTATGAAAATGAGGTGCATTTGATAACATGCAAGACAGTTTCATCTAGGTTATATCTAGAATTATAAAAATGTTATATGAAACTTTTTACAAAAAGTGATTCCTATTTTTTTTACTGCACAGTATATCAATTGGGTCAGTAAGGTAACAAGCAAAAAGCAAGCAAAATAAATATGAATGAAATGAATAACGATAAATCATTGAACGCAAATCATTAAAAGCATTGATAGATAGATAATTAGATAGAAATAAGAAATTGATAACGATAATGATCATTCTTTTACCGTCAAAATTATGATTGTATTTTACATTCATTAATGGGCTGACAAACAACAGTACAAATAAATAGTCTTGTCCACATTCTTTGACATTTCACAATGTTTTAGCTATGTTCAAGAGAATTTATTATGACCGACGAATGATGTATATACTGTTTTATTTTTCGTATTTGCTACAGCTGAATTGGCTCGTCTAAAGTCACTTCTTGAGGAGAAAGTTAGTGAAGACAGCGAGAAGAGCTGCGAAGATCCTACATCCTGCCCAGAGCAATAAAACATCATTTAGTCTCTGTTTTAGTTCCCAGCTAAGGCCCCAGTCACACATATAACCCCCGATTAAGCGCGATACAACACGACTCTCTGTTCCATTAGGCCCTGGTCACATAGAGGCCCGGAAGCAACACGATTCAACACGACCCTTTGTTGATTCACAGTTAACTGCCTCAGAACAAAGAGTCGTGTTAAATCGTGTTGCTTCCGGGGCCCTATGTGACCGGGGCTTTAACAGTTAATTGCCCCTGAACAAAGAGTCTTGCTGAATCGTGTTCAGTCGGGGCGTCCATGTGAGTGGGGCTTAACAATCAAACAGTTTTGGAACGTAAAAAATGGTTTTATTTGGATGCTTTTGTGACAACGTTTTGAGAACTTACTTTTGTGGATGTCTTAAAATTTTGAACGATGGAAAATCAAACGAAAACCTTTTAAAGCATAACAAAGACGTCTTTTAGTTGATTACATGAACGATTAAAAAATGTTTTTCTCATCGATAAAACCTGGCAAACAAGAAATGTTTTAAAAGCGTTTTTAAGATACCTCCGATGTCTTCGATTTTATCATGACGTTTAGAAAAGATTTTTTATTTTTTATTTTTTATTATTATTATTATTATTATTATTATTTTTTTTTTTTTTTACTAATGCTCATAATGAACCGAGACGGAGGCTCGCCTACGTAACTAAATAAAAATGTTTTTAAAATTTGTCGGGATGTTTCGTATTTGCTTGGTTGTAACCACAGAACCGTAAAGAGTTCAATAGAGGTTATCCTCTCACAATTTCGGGAATAACACGATCTAATCTATTTCCGAAAAATGAAGTCGAACACCAAAACCAATTCTCCTTTCTAATGTTATTCAAATCGGAACCGGCTTGTTATTGCTATGTACATACAGTTTAATACACGGAGTACGGCTCTATTGTCCATGACTGACTTTATTTTGCTCAAATAGCTAATGTCCCGGTCACATACGACCCCGGAAGCAACACGATTCACCCCGTCCCGTTGTTCTGAGGCAGTTAACTGTAAATTAACAAAGAGTCGGCGTGAATCGTGTTGCTTCCGGGGTCCTATGTGACCGGGGCTTTACATGTGTTGAAAGATCACTGGCTCTGTACCTTCCCCTTTTAAGAGTGTAAAGACCGACTGATGCCTTGCGTGTAGAGCCGTTCAACGAAGCATAAACCTTCCGATCAGCGTCTTTGTGCGCCCTGGTACCGTTTTCAATTAATTAATTACCACGATAAGTTGTGAGGCGGCCTCTAGACAGGTCTGTCTTTTAGAGTGAAAATGCCCATATTTTGACACCCGGGATAAAATCAAGTTGTTTGCATTAAAAAAGAATATTCTCGAAGAGAGGTCAAAATGCAAGTCAAGACAATCACAGTTGGGGATTTTGCAGTTCTGCAGCGACTGATCAGTCGTGGAGATTAGATGACACAATTCCATGACGTCACGGAGACAATAAATTGCTTGCGCTGGCGGCGAAACGCGTCTGTTAAAGAAAGATGTGGGGGGGGGGGGTTGACTAACTATTGTAAAGCTAAAAGCTCACCACTGAAAGTGTTTTAGTGTCAGTAACTGCATGACGTTGTTACAAAAAATGTTGAAAAGATTAAATATACTCAAATATCTTGTTCATTCCAATTTGATAGGATTTGGAACAAATATATTCTTTGGCTTTAATTCACAAATACAGGGTATTCCTTTCTTTTAGATTGTACATAATTAATATCTACTTTGTAGAGATGTATACTAATCATGGAATGGTGATTATTATGATTAACAAGATATGAAATCCCCAAGTAATATGACTGTCAAATAAAATTTGATAAATCTTCTTATTTAGAGTGAGTCATTGTCTGGTTAATACATGTACAGCTATTGTGAAAAAGGTTAGATTGCTGTTTTATACCTGTCTTGCATTTTTCGAACAATTAATTCCCAATCCCTCTGTCATTCTTTCTTTTGTGTTTGTCTCTAATTTTGTACTTTTTATCTACATATTCCTATGTACTATGTTCATATCTTCCTTAGATTTAGATAAATTTATGAACATATAAACCAGAAGATACACACAACACACACACAATCCTTCTACCTCAATCATTCTCTCTCTCTCGTCTCTACACGCTCCTATTGCACTGTGCTCTTATCTCTCTTAGATTTAGAAAAACTCGTGAACATATAAACCTGCATACACCCCCTCTCTCTCTCACACTCTCACACATACACACACACACACACACACACACACCTCAATCGTTCTTTCTCTTTTCTCTTTTTTCTGTACACGTTCCTTCATACTCTATTTCTTTCTTAGATTAGGTGAACTCGTGAACATATAAACATATAAACTTGAACATATAAACTTGCACACCCCCTTTCTCTCGCGCTCTCTCTCTCTCATAGACACACACACAAACACACACACATACACACCCTTTACCTCTATCATTCTTTCTCTTTCCTCTTTACTTCATGTACACGTTATAATATACTATGTTTATTTCTTCCTTAGATTAAGATAAACTCGTTATCATATAAACCTGCAAACACACACGTACACACACAATCCCTCCATCATTCTTTCTCTTGTCATTTTATCTAATGTTGTACTTTTTCTGTACACATTCGTATGTACCATGTTCATTTCTTCCTTAGATTTAAATAAACATATAAACCAAAGACACACACACACACAATCCCTCAATCATTCTCTCGGCTTTATATATCTGTACATGTTCCTCTTGTACTGTGCTTATATCTCCCTTCGATTTAGTCGAATTTATGAACACGTGAGCCTATACACAACAACACGCGCACACGCACACATCTGCCTACCCACTTCTGCACGTACTCACACATACGCACATACCTACCCACTTCCTCATGCACTCACACACACACACCTACCCACATCCGCATGCACTCATTCACACACGCTCACACACACACACACACACACACACACACATGCATCTACTCACATCTGCATTCACTCACACCCACACACACACCGTTTTACTCCAAGGACAGTCAAGGAGAGTGTTGGTCAATCTTTGAACAAACAAACCTCGAATACAACACAGTGGTACAAGTTGAAAAATTGTTTTGTGTCGTTTATTTGTCATTGTCACAAAACAGAATGGAGTACATGAATATGTTCGTCAAGAAAGAAAAAATCGGCAAATTCCCCTTTACATATGAAAGGCATTTGGTAACAAAACTACTCTCAATGTCTCTGTTACAACCATCACCCAAGACCATAAGGGAATTCTGGTTATCTATGGTTACAGAAATGTGAACAATTGTTGATGAAGAACAAAACACATAAATAAACAAATGTAGCATTGACATTAGTGCAGTATGCCTAGGCAGCTTTCTCTTAAATTTTAATTTGGTGCACACAATTCTGTTACCATGGATGAAATATTAATACATAAAATGACGAGTGAATTTTAAATCTAAACTAGCATTACGCCAAGGCACCTATAGTTTATGCCGATGAAGACCTTGGATCGCATCTCACACAACCATTAAAAAGAACCCAAGGTGTGAAGCAAACAGAGGTAGTGTTGCAAATCAAATGCAACATGCAACTGAACACAACTTTTGAGCAACACACCTTTCCTAAAAAGAGCTCTCAAATGCATTGCCGCCAACCTAAAAGCATTAACGGAGACCTCCCAACTCTAATAACTGAAAATAGTCTGGTAATATTAAGAGGAACAAAAATGATTCCCATTGGTGTGTTTTATTTTCAGAAAACAAGAGCTGAATACAATAAAATATCAGGTTCTAATGAGTAGGAGATCTGTAATGGGTATCAAAATCCAATGGATGTCAATTTCTAATGGGAACAATACTATAGCATTGTACATCCACTTCTGTGCCTAGTAGCTCTTAATTACTGATTGACATTAAAATCGAAAGAAAAAGATGCCAGAATTCCTCAAGGCTGAGCACAATAAATTAGTGCATCACCACCATAAAACTTCTTGTATATCAGAGCCACAAACACCAAATGTCGGAAGAAAAGGTAAATTTTGTGGAGGAGGAGAGGTGCATTAGAATTGATAACTAACATATTTTCATTTTTGCTCCCGTATCACAAGTAAAAGAACTTGAAATGAGTTTAAACTTTAAAGTTGGTCGGCATGCAATTAACCTTTGATGAAAGTGTGACAGACCGTCCAAGGTTGCTTCATATTTTCTAATTTCGAAGACTGGATTTATGTTTTGAATTTTCAAAAAGTAAGTGTACTCCTAATCAGAGAGTTGTTTGGACAAGGTGCAAATGAGTGTGTGCAACGAACTTGAGTGGGACAGGATAGCCTGATTCCTGGTCATGAGCCAAGCAAAGAAGCATCGTCGTGAAGAGGTTCTGACTCTCATCAACCAGAGGGTTGCAGTTTGAATCCCACCCCTAGGACCATTATCTGTGACGTGAGCAAGAACCCAAAAGTTGAATTTTTGAAAAATAATCCTATTTTAACGGAGAAGGCCAACATTTTGTAAATAGATTTTTAAAAATGAGCTGTGACTCATCACTGCTCGTCATAACGCCACAGATCAATTGGCATGGAATTTGAGCGATTCAAATTAAATCAAACACATCGTGCAAAATTCATGTTCAATGACCTGCGACAGGATGACCAGGTTGGTGTTTCACCAAGACAAGGAAGACTTTAAGAATGACTGTAAGTTCGACTGGTATTGGTCCTTGGGCGGAATGCGCGTAATAGTGTGAACCATTACGCACATGAAGCGATACCAGTCAAACTTAAAGTCGTTCTTAAAGTCTTTCTTATCTTGAGGAAACACCTCCCAGCTACGATGAGTCAGCTATGATGAGTCATAGCTTATATTGAAGTCAATGAGTTTCTCCTCAAAATGCTTCACTTCCCCCATCAACATAAAGTTATGTCCCAAAAATTCAATTTTTTTGGGTCACAGATGGCATTTACTTGTATATCCTTCTGCAAAGAAATTCATATTGCACAGCACTCGACCCAAGTGCGGTAAATGCGTATTGTGAGGAATATTCATCCCCTTCAATGTCAATAGTGATGGTGTACACTGGGCTAAAGTCTGGGTAATAATGTTCAATTGACTGTGGAATGCTTAGAAATATATAGTTATCAAATATTGGGCTGGGATTTGCCCAGTTCAAGAACTACAACCGTTCATACGCAAAAACTCTATCGTCTCTTCTTCAAGCATTTCACTGTGCACTGTTCTGGGAGGTTTACGATACGACTTAGCGATCTGTGCGAACATTGTATAAACCGACATGCACATGTGAAAAAATTTGCTCTAAGCTCTCTCGTTTTAAACATAATATGTATATCTTCAATAATTTATTGAGTACTTGTGAAAGGGCTAATAGATGTGTTTAGATGCAAATCACTTCGTATCAAAATATGATCAGCTAACAGAATAAATGTATACTTTGAAAATGGTGTGTTCATAAACATACCAAATTGCCCTAAAATCATATTTAAAGAATCTTGCTCTGACTACACCGTTGTCTTCCTCTCATCTAAACTAACCCTCAGAAGCAAATAAAATGTTATTTCCCTTTCCTTTCGCAAGAGACCAATAACAGATATAAGTACTGGAAGTGATGATAATTCTAAATAAAGCATGAAAGAAAATGGGATGACTGTCAAAAGAGCTTAAAAACAGAAGATCATAAACACAAAATGTAACATTTTTCTAATCATATCATAAAATGTGTAAGAAACTAATCTTCTGAGTGGAAGAGTCAACACTACCATAAAATGCGATGCTTATTTGATACTCTGTATTCAGTGTGATGTGGTACAAAAATACATGCAAATAATGATAACATAATGATATCATATATATATATAGAGAGAGAGAGAGAGCATTAAATGAAAACTGCCAACAATCACCAAATTCAAACTATATATTTATTTTGATGATTTGATCACTATTTTGTGGGCATGGATATATTGAATATTTTCCCCATTATTCACCAACATACAAAAATGTCCTAAATATCACATATTTTAGACAAATACATATATGGGGTGTTGCTCAGCATCAACTGCAATTCAATTACAACTTTGCAAATTGTAACGCTCATTTTCATTCGAACAAGGAATGCGAATTTAACAAAACGAGCATGAAACAATGATTTTGATTGGCGAGTTCCGATCAACTGCAACTTGCGATCAATTGCAAGTTTTGTGCAACAACCCCATAATATGAAAACTACTGTGAGCACAACAAAGACAAAAAGGCATTGTAAAAATGAATGAATGAAGAATGGTCATGGATGAAATAATCTTTCATATAAAATTTACACATAACATTTTCCTTTGTGAAAACCTTGTAGATCATGACCTCCTCAGCGATTATCAGTACAAAAAGATATGAAACTACATCCAGTCATTTAATGAAGAGCATGTAGTAGAGTACAAAAAGACTGGAAACAGTATCTAGGGAGGGGTGCAAGAAACTGCCATAAAGACAACGTTTGCAACACAAACCTTTGGCAACACAAACCTTTGATTCTTTCCGGGTTGTGTTTCAGAAAGCTGTGTGGATCTACACATGACTCGACAAATGAGTGGTGAACCTTTCTCAAGTGCGATTAAGCGACAGGGGTTAATGGTTACACAATAATAATAGACAGGTTATGTGTAGTCTTCCTTCTCATGCATCTTGTGTATTTTTTAAAGCACCGAATCAAATGTTATTGAACGAAAAGAAATGTTCCATTGCCCTAAAAGGAGGAAATCAGCAAGATTGTATTTATGGCAGTATCTTACATACCTCATTTGTGCAGCATACATAGTCTGACTTCAAGGCAGCTCTAGAGAATAATTCTTGGTAATGAGATGGTTTCTTGTTTCAGCAATAAATACAGAATCACTGCTCTGAATGTACATTAAATACATCGCTCATTTGAACGAGCTCTGGTCTTATTTTGACCTGCATTTAGGAATATAACATCAAATAATTCAAATTGAAGAGCACAAAATTTGGTGAATATCCATTATCAGTCATACCAATGTTAATGCTTTGAAGCCAGACTACAATACCAAAAATCTTGCCAAATTATTGCAAGAATCCATGGTTAAATAAATTAAATGTAAACTTGACTTTCCAAAGACCAGAAACTTTTGCATTTACAGTCCAACCTTGTTATAAAGAGCACTGACAGAAATTATTTTTTCAATATAACAAGACCATTTTTAGGGCCAAAACCTCTTTGTTTTCTGTTGTATTTTAACCCTGTCATAACAAACTTTCAATGTGAAAATTTTGCTGATCCCCAACAATTTCAATATAACAAGGTTCAACTGTCTCATGAAAAATTCAGGAACATATACATCTGTTTCGAGTCTCTGATTCCTGAGATTTTATTTTGCAAATGTTTCTGGTTTAACAATATTATGTCAGAGGTCAAAGTTCAAAGTTCCTCCTTTGGGGCATCTTCATCAGCATCCATATCAAAGTCGCTAAGATCGCCATAGTCCTCTTCCTCAGGTAACTAGATAAAAAGAAGGTGCAGAAAAAATATTTGATTTCAATAGGCATTTTTATATTTTATATGGCTTTTTACAATATTGTACTATTTGTATTTACTCTGACTGTAAATTGAAATCACAATTCAGCTTTTAGCTGCAAAGATTTATGAATCAATAAACCATTTATCTATTTATTTATCTGTCTGTTTAAAAAAGAATCACTGTTTGGATGCCCATGGCCATCACAAACCGACCCTCTAAAAATGCCCCAGCATGAACGTTCTTTTTTTGCTTTTCACTAAAAGTGAAGAATCACAGTAAAATCAGAAATAAATAAGTGAAATATGACCTGAAAAGTCATTTATAGCCTGTAAGGTTAACCACTAAGTTGCAAAGCTTTATTTGACAAAAACCTACTGATTATGCTGTCTAGGTATTAATTATGCATAAATTAAATAAAGCACTTCATAAAAACCTAACTAGGCCGGGGCCAAACAATAGCGCTATTGCCGCAAGAACAAACTGATGAAATCACAAATTAGTTTACTATGTATAAAAAGAAATGTCCACAAAACTGAAAGATGATTCTCGCACAAATTTTGGCTTACTACAGAAATAAAGATCGGCCGACTCAGGGCAAAAAGAACGATGTTTCCGGTGTGCGTAGGGAGTGTGAATTCCCATTCATTTTGCATGTGAGACTGCATGTTGTTGAAGAAAACCAGTGCATGGCGTCTTCTATGTTTTTACTATGAATAAAACACTTCTGGGTTGATATTGTTCAAACAACCTATGAACATACTCTAGTTTGTGATTAAAAAAAAGTGAATAATTTCACCGGAGCTAAAAAAGTAATTAAATATCTGAGGCGCTATCACTCCCAAACCTGGGTGGTGTTTCACCAAGTTACGAAAGACCTTAAGAATGACTTTACACATGACTGGTATCAGTTCTTGTGTTGAACGATGGAGAACCTTATGCGTGTTACACTTTTTCACATACACTAGTCTTTCTTAAAATCGTGCATAACTTTAAAGGTAGAATACTTCTTTTGCAGCCTAAAATTTGACTTTCCAAGATTGTTGTGTTATGTTGAAGAGTACTAAATGTTAGAACTTATCACCTAAAATTTGACTTTCCAAGATTGTTGTGTTATGTTGAAGAGTACTAAATGTTAGGCACAAAGATTGGTCATGATAGGCGCATTTATAGTTATTCCAATAATAATTCTTCTATTCGGCCTTGAACTAATTCACCGTGCGTTCAAAATTAAAAACAGCCGTTAACCCCTCGTTGACCAATAGCGCAAGAGTCTCTCTCAGTGCGTATTCCGCATGGTGTGGCAGTGTATTGAAGTGCGCACTGTATGTGCTCTTATGTTTTGTGTGTGTGTGTGTGTGGTACCGGAATACGCTAGGAGTATCGCGATACTGTTGGTGTCAAGATGACTTATGATAGAATAGATTTTTATTTGAATTAAATATTCTGGACTACATTCGACCAAAAAAATTTCATAGAGGTTATTATTTAGGCATATCTGAGGTACACAACAAGTTGTAAGCAAAACCGTAATGTATGCAAATGTAGTTTTCTACCTTTAAGAATGATTTGGCGAAACACATCCCAGATCAATACGCTTAAGTTAAAGAACTTACCTCTCCATCTTTCCCATCCCAAGGATCTCTGGATTCCACAACAACACCATGTCCTCTTATACTTTCTGAAGACCCCCTCCCAGCTGCAAGAGTCCTGGAAATCGGAAAGAGGAAGTATGACAGAATTACATTTTCATAGTCATATTGATCATGATTACACAACAACACCATGTCGTCTTACACTTTCTGAAGACCCCCTCCCATGCAAAAATCCTGGAAATTGGAGAGAGGAAGAATGACAGAATTAAATTTCATAGTCATATTGATCATGATTCTATTACAATACCATGTCCTCTTAAATTTTCTGAAGACTCCCTACCAGCTGCAACAGTCTTGGGATTCGGAAAGAGGAAGAATGACAGAATTACAGTTTTATAGACATGTCAATCATGATACGACTAGTACACCATCTCCTCTTAAATTATCTGAAGACCCCCTCCCGTCTTGGGAATTGGAAAGCGGAAGAATGACAGAATTTCATTTTCATAAGCATATTGATCATGATTCCACTACGATACCATGTCCTCTTAAATTTTCTGAAGACCCCTCTCCCGTCTTGGAAATTGGAAAGAGAAACAATGACAGAATTACATTTTCATATTCATATTGATCATGATTCCATTACAATACCATGTCCTCTTAAATTTTCTGAAGACCCCCTCCCAGCTGCAAGAGTCCTGGAAATTGGAAAGAGGAAAATGACAGTATTACAGTTTTATAGACATATTGATCATGATTCCACTATGATACCATGTCCTCTTAAATCGTCTGTAGACCCCCTTCGAACTGTGACACGTCTGGTAATAGGGATGAGAAGGAAAGAAAATTCCCTGATTTTTCACTGACTTCAGGTATTTCCATCAAATTCCTGCATTTTCCCCTAACTGGAAAAATCAATATCCCCCACCCCCACTTCTTTTGTATGCCAAATCTGTCACATGCTATTGCGACGTCCACTGTAATAACTCGACTGAAATCAAAACCGATTTTCTTAGTGAGCGGACAAGAGCAATGGATGTATTTTAACCTTTGAAAAATGACAAATGAAAACAAAATCTACACTGTACATATTATTTCCTCCTCTTACCTTAAAAATTCATTGATACCATCTGTGCCAAAGGAACCCCTGAGAATAGAGAATTTTGATTTCCTTGCGTTGAATGCAGCCATAGCAGGATATCCGAAGCCACCCATCCCAAGAGATGTTTCCATTTTACTATGCTGGCCTGCAGCTGTCCATATCCACCTGCACAAAAATGGAGGATCAACAAGAATAATGATTAAAAAAATAATTGCTGTTGCTCAAACCTTCTTCCTTCTTCTACTCCTCCTACTCCTCCCAAACGCCCTTTCTATGCTTCTCATCCTCTTTCTCCTCTTCCCCTGGAGTCTTCTCCTTTTGAAGTGTTGCTAGGAAGTTGTGATTGATTGCAAGTAGCATTTGATTGGCAGGTGGCAATCAAAATCATTGTTTCATTCACGGTTTGTTAGAGGTACAGACCATGTGCTCATGAAAATGCATGTTTTAATTTGCATCCACATTCCACTTAATTTGCAATAAACTGCAATTCCTCTAGATAGCAACACCTCAGACTCCTTTTTCATCTTTTTTGTTATCTTCTTCATTGCCTTTCTCTTTCTCTTCTTCTTTGTATTCTTTTACTTCTAGCTCTTATTTTTCTATATTTCCTTCTCCTTCTTTCTTTTCATTCCTTTTTGTTCCTTTCACCTTTTTTCTACCTCTATACCTTATTCCCTTCCTTTTTCCTCATCCTTTCCATCGAATCCTTCTTCCTCTCTTCTTTTCCACTTGTATTGTACCCCACCCCTCCTATTGCTATTCATCTCGCTGTTACTCCTCATCAATTCTTCCTCTATCTCCTCTTCAGTCTTCAAATTCAAATTCATCTACATCATTCCTCTCTTCTTCTTTCATCTCAATTCTCATTTCGAGTTATTCTCCTTTCGTTCTTCTACCTCAAACTTACCCCCACGCCTTGCCCTTGTACTTGGCCCCCATATCCTTGAGAACCTGTAGGTATTGGTTTCTGCCGACGGCTCCCGTGTCCAAAATGTCGGGCAGGACCGAAATGATGCAGAGTTTTTCCTTGCAAGCATCATCAAAAACTTGTTGGTCAGTTATCTGTTCAAAATAATACAGAATGTTTTAAGCATCTTGAACTATAAGGACAAAAAATTGGACAAAATAGAAAAAAATTCTATTGGAGCGCTTACAATGGCTCAAAGCACTCAAAATATATTGATTCCCTGTGTTGTGTCTTGAATTGTGACCCAATATCTTTACATTTTAGCACCCGATTGACAAGCACAAGGGGACTAAAAAAATAGAGAATACAAATTTTGGTTGGTGCCTGTTCGATAGCAAACATCTCATTGTTGGGGTCAGGAAGATACATTGCAGCATACACACAGGTACAGACTATGCCCTGGTTTGTAAGTGATTTGGACAGCGTCTGCACTAAAGATAGAATACTACATTTCCAAGCTAAAATCTGACATTCCAAGAATTTAGTGTTATGATAAAGGGTATAATTTATCGCCAACCAAGTAAGATCGAAGATGGCTATAATTTATGTATTTCAAGTGACTTTAACTATACTTGACTTTCGCAGCCGGCCAATTATCTCACCGTTCGTTTAAAATTCAAAACGGCCATTGACCATTCGTTGACCAATAGCACAAGAGTTTCTCTCAGTGCGTATTCCACATAGTGTTGCAGTTTATTGAAGTGCATACTGTACGTGCTCTTACAAGGTTGTGTGTGTGTGTTAATGCGCTAGGAGTATCGCAATACCGTTGATGTGAAGATGAATTATGAAAGAATAGATTTTTATTTGAATGAAATATTCTGGACTACAATTTGACCAAAATACTTCATAGAGGTTATTATTTTGGCATATCCATGGTACACAACAAGTTGTAAGAATAACCGTAATGTGTGCAAATGTAGTTTTCCAACCTTAAGGAGCCTGGGCCCGATTGCACAAAAAGTTGCATTTGAATGCCATTAAGAAAATGAAACGCCCTAAATCAAAGTCCTAAATACGCATTCCTCATTGGTTGAAAATTGACTTGCATTTAATTTTCTGACTTGCTGTGTAGATTTTTATGCAATAGGGTGCTGGTTAGTTAAATTTTCGGATGGATGTAATACTTCAATAGTAACAAACAATGAATTTTACACTCTCGCTGTCGAGATATATATCATGATGAGAATTTTCCCAACATCCCTAAAATTATTCAAAGTTCACTATATTTCTCTGGAGGAAATATGATAGATTTGTGAATCGCGTAACATCTATGTGTTGCGAGGAGTAATGCAAAGACAAGCTTTAAAGAATAATCACAGTATTTGATATAAAAACATGAAAGGCCAATCTATTTAAAACCTTACAGCAAAATCAACCTTTCTTGGTCACCAAATAAAAGACAAATGATTGACTTGAACAAGTTTGGTCACTTCAAAGCTTATATGCAAAATAATATGTATCTTTCTCTCATAACCAAGGTCATTCATACTCTTACTCCTCTTCTAAGTATCATTTCATGTCCTGAACTCTACACAAGAGTCAACAGTCAAACTTGTCTTAGTGACCAACAGTGCCAACCTAAATTGGTTCCCTTCAGATGAAAATGCATGTTATAGAACCTGTCCATATAGCCCACCTGTCTATAGTCGCCACTTTTTCCGTTTCCCTCGGTTGGTCTCTATAGACAGGTGTGACTGTTTGTATACATATTTTATTATTTTATTTCATCTATGAATATTCATGACCAATCAAGCTATATGATTGGTCGATAGGGGCAAACATGCGTACATATATTTCAACTAGTAAACAAGCCTCCAAATAATTTTCGCTATACTTTACCTTATTAGAAATGCACATCTGCGCACGCGCAGAACCTGCAAAGCGGACCGCGAAAATGTAAACAAACATGGCGAGGTACTAGAAGGCTTTTGCTCTCGGCCAGCTTTTGTTCTACTCATTTGTAATTATTCATCCTGTGAAACGTTTCAATGGATAACATTAGCTTGCTCAAAAAATGCTCTATTCTACATTAGTACAAATACTGCAGTTCAGGAGAATAAAATATTAATCAGCTAGAAAATGTAGTGAACAGTGGCAGTTCAGCACTGCGCCGTGACCGAGTGTGACAGCGAATGATTATGTATGAGTACGGTACACATTGTAGGGTCTGAAAACATGGCAGTTCGGCCCGAGTATTTGAGTAAGTTTGACTTGATTTCTCTTAAATTAAAGAGATATAAATCAAATATCCCGAATAGTTACTTCTAAAGTATATTGGAATTATAATTCTTCAGATGGCTAGCAATGAAAACTATTATTCGTCGGGGCCTTTACTCCTCAGGAAAATAGTATTGCCAGCCCATCCTCTGAAATATAATTCCAATATACTTTCTTAGAGCTCAGGATATTTGAATAATATACCCACCTAAACGACTTTGGGTGGTGGCAGATCAGCAGACCTTTTGTCTAAGCACCACGGAACAATGTCACTTGCTGTTCGGCCTCCTTGGTTGGCCATTATAGACAGGTTTGATTGTTTATATACATATTATTTTTTACTATACTCACCTCAATGACTTTGGGTGGTGGCAGATCTGCAGACCTTTTGTCCAAGCACCACTGAACAATATCACTTGCTGTTCGGCCTCCTTGGTTGGCCATTATAGACGGGTTTGATTGTTTATATACATATTATTTTTTACTATACTCACCTCAACAACTTTGGGTGGTGGCAGATCTGCAGACCTTTTGTCCAAGCACCATTGAACAATATCACTTACTGTTCGGCCTTCTTGGTTGCCATTTCCCTTGGTTGGCCATTATAGACAGGTTTGATTGTTTATATACATATTATTTTTTACTATACTCACCTCAACGACTTTGGGTGGTGGCAGATCAGCAGACCTTTTGTCCAAGCACCACTGAACAATGTCACTTACTGTTCGGCCTTCTTGGTTGGCCATTATAGACAGGTTTGATTGTTTATATACATATTATTTTTTACTACACTCACCTCAACGACTTTGGGTGGTGGCAGATCTGCAGACCTTTTGTCCAAGCACCACTGAACAATATCACTTGCTGTTCGGCCTCCTTGGTAGTCTTCAGCACTGCTATAATCCTTCTTGCCTGCTGGGAAATATTTTAGTGTGGGGTATCCTCTGACCTGCAAGGGAGGGAGAAATTTATTTATTTATTCATTCATATATTTATTTATTTCTGATATTTATACAGGGTGACTCATTTCACCTATTTGAATTGGGATGTGTTACTGTTTTAAAGATTCCAGATGAAGTATTTCAAGATTTATCAAAATAGTGTGTGTAATCTTCTTTCCTTTTGCTTTATTTCTCTTGATCTCAATGGATTTCGCCGTGCTTTACGCTAAAAAAAAATGGGGAAAAATTGTTTGGAAGCCCAAGAACGACTTTTATCCAAGCACCATTGAATATCAATTGCTGTTCGGCCTCCTTGGTAGTCTTCAGCACTGCTGTAATCTTTCTTGCCTGCAGGGAAATATTTGAGTGTGGGATATCCTCTGACCTACAAGGGAGGGAAAATTGGGATGTGTCACTGTTTTAAAGATTGATGATACAGTTTCAAAGATTCACGATGAAGAATTTTAAGATTGATCAAATAGTGTGCGTAATCTTCTTTCCTTTCTCTTGATCTGAATGCATTTTGCTGTGCTTTATGCTACAAGAAAAGGAAAAAAAAATATCGTTTGGATCCCCAAGAACGCAATCTTTCTTGCCTGCTGGGAAATATTTGAGTGTGGGGTATCCTCTGACCTACAAGGGAGGGAGAAATTGGGATGAGTCACAGTTTTAAAGATTCAAGATAAAGAATTTCAAGATTGATCAAATAGTGAGTGTTATCTTCTTTCCTTTCTCTTATTTCTCTTGATCTCAATGGATTTCACTGTGCTTTACGCTAAATAAGGGGAAAAATGTCTGGATGCCCAAGAATGACTTTAAAAAAAATGCTTCGTTTGGATTTTTTTTCCAAATTGTTTATCGATTTTTATCATTCATGATAAAGATTTCATGTTGGAAATATGACCGCGAAGGGGGTAAACAGCCCTAAAACGTATGAAAACTTGACTTTTCAGGTTTTATTTCACATATATATTAGAAAATTTACTGAAAATTACTTTTCAGGTCATATTTCTCATGTTTTCCTATAATTTGACATTTTTTTTTCTGATTTGATTGGAAAGCAAAACAAAAACCAAAAATATAATGCCTCCGGCACCGCCTTACGGTGGCGGATGGATAAAAAAAGGCTACAGGTCGGGCCATTTTCCATAGGGTCGGTCGGTTGTGGGCATCCAAACAATGATCTTTGAGGGGGTTATAAGTCACATATATCATTATTAATCGAAGACATCCCTGAATATAGATGCTAGGTGGATGGAGCAATATCTTGTCAATTTTGTGTACATCTGCATATCTTGACGCGATCAAAATGATCATTCTTTTCTAAATACCTGTGTAATTGCTAAATATATCAATGACATAACTCCAAATTTCTCCTCTGCTCTAAATATGGTATGTTAATCTGCGCACATACGTCTCTTCCCAGCGAATCAACATACATGACATTCCCTTCTGTTTATAACAATCTAACTGCATGTATAATATTCAAAATCCAGTTGTACGTACACTACTTGTTGCCACGTTTGGCAAGCCTGGCATTATGGAGATTTCAAATTCATTCGTCACAGTCACAGTTGACCGGAAGTAAAGGTCATGTCTGCTCTCGTTTGTTCACTCCCCAAGTCAGTTTTGATTTCAGTCGACTAGTTCCAGCTGACGTCACAATGGCATACACACAAGAGACACGCGCTCGTCTATGGTCTCATCACACATCAGTGAACGACCGGAAAATCAAGAAATGCTCGTCACAGATTAATCAGAGCTGTGACGTAACAAAGCACAGCTGCGCGCAAAATGTGACGTGTACTTTCGGTCGACGTGCCCTTCGTCACAGATGACTGAAATCAAAACCACTCTAATGCCAAATCTTACCTGGAATCTGGAAGAAACGACGGTGTGTACTGTTGCATCAACAGCGCCCAGCTTAACTTTGCCTTTGAGGTTTGTGGCTGCTTTGGCGTATTCTGGAGCTAGATTCTTGCAGTGACCGCACCAGGGAGCGAAGAACTCCACTAACCATCCCTCTTCGCTATTCAGGACCATCTCCTCAAAGTTACTGTCCGTCAACTCAACTACGTCTTTCTGCTGTTAAAGAGAACATGAGAGGATTTCATATAAAGGGAAGAAGAATTAACTATTTCTTTACGTTTCATGTGATCTAATTGGGATTACAATGTATTTATCAAATTGGAGATACAAACCATTGACAAAAATCAAAAGTCAATGAACTCTCTTCACTATTCAGGACCGTCACCATCTCCTAAAAGTTACTGTCCGTCAACTCAACCAAGTCTTTCTGCTGTTAAAAAGAACATGAGAGGATTTCATATAAAGGGAAGAAGAATTAACTATTTCTTTACGTTTCATGTGATCTGAATGGGATTACAATGTATACAAAATTGGAGATAACAACCAATGACAAAAAACATCAGTTAATGACCCCTCTTTGGTATCAATAATCATCTCCTTAACAGTTATTGTTCATCAACTCATCTACGTCTTTGGGCTGTTAAAGAGAACATGAAAGGATTTCATCTAAAATGAAGAAAAAGAAGTTATTACTTCTCTACATTTTCAAGTTTTCAAGAAGTAAAAAACTCCATAAATCATCCCTCTGGGCTAAGAATCATCTCAAACTTACTGTCCATCAACTAAACTATGTCTTTAGCCTGTTAGAGAGAACATAAAAGGATTTCATCTGAAAAGAAGATGAAAAAGTTACCATTCTTGAAATTTTCAAGTTTTCACACTTTTCTACAACGCTTTCTGAAGACAGACATGCATTCATTTCTTTGTTTCAATTTTTTTTATAAATCTTGTATGTCTCCTAGTTTAAAATTATTCATAGCTCATTAAAGCACCTTGAGCATTTAATCAAAATGGATTATGGCACTCTATAAATCTCATCTATTTTTACTATTATTAATGAAAAAAAGGACAATTTGAGTTTCACCACTATTGGGGAAAAAATTTCTGTCATGAATTGATTTTTGTCCTGAATGAGTGCTGATTTTACTCACGTCTCCACCGCCGCCTCCTCCTCCACCTCCTCCTCCTCCGCTCTTGGATCCGCCTCCACTCTTTGATCCTCCACCAAGTCTTCCGTTCACCACGTCCTTCAGTGCTTTCATGCCGGCGTCTACAATCCCCGAAGCTGATCTTGCACCTGCAGGTCAAAGGTCAAAGGTCAAGGTAACAGTTTTGTAAAACTTTGTGATGTTCGTTTACAATATGTTTTGAGTAAAAAAAAAAAAAAAAAAAACCTTGTTTGTTTTATTACAACGAATCACCTGCTGAATGCTAAAACTAAACAGTCTTTACTTGTAATGTCCATGCTTATAAACTAAATTGTGAACTACAATTGAGGAGGATGATTCTAGGCACAACAGTGCCCTCCTGATCGCAACACTTGCCTCGCCCCCTGGACAATGTCATAAACCAATCACGGCGCTAGGAACAATAGCATGCACCTGATCGCTACGGGCCTTTCCCGTGTCAATATAAAGCGCGGACAGCGTGGTCTTTGCTCATTATAGTTTGATAAAGGCTAGCAGAAATATAGCATTCGAAACGCCATTCTACTACGTTCAACGTTTACAGATCCCTTCACATCCTGTTCTTTCTTTCTCTCCACCTCATCGTTTAGCTTTTTCTATATACTTGTGTGTTCACTTAATTTCCTTGTCATTTCGCTTAAGATTAAGATTCTGCTAGGATCGAAAGCTCAAGCTAATTTTTTACTTAATTTTACTCCACAGCTCTCCATTATTGGATAAGAAGTTTCAGCAGTTCTCTATATTTATTTACGTTTACAGATCGTGAGACAAATGGTTAACTCTCTTCAATTATTCTACACCATGTTGAACCTCTTTCAAACCATAATGTGAATACACTTTATAGCATTCAAAGTTTGTGATATTATCGGTATTGTAAGCTAATATCTCTTGATATCAATTATAGGTAATGGGGGGAATTACCACTTTTATAATTGAATAAATCATGGAAATTGGCATAATATCTGAATAAGGAGAAACATACATGTATAATAAATCTGAACGTCCCTGCTGCTTTAAAAGAATGACATACGGATATTGACCAAATCAAAGTATTATCATAACCAAGTCATTGCTCCAAAGGACTTCTAAAACTCATCAAGAAATGCTACGTAGACAGAAGTATTTCCGAAATGGACAATCTTGATTTTATCATTCAAGTCTGATGTAGCAGGACAAACCAACAATTTAATTTCAATAATGACCACCAGCTGAAACGACTTACCATTATAATCTTGTGGACTGGTCTTCTTGGCACCAAAAATCTTGATGGTGGGGAAGCCCCTTACATTGTAAGGACCGCCCACAGACCCGTGGACATCCATGTCCACGGCACCAACATTGACCACACCCTGCATAGAAAATAAAGAATATTAAGGCCCGGGCACACCAAACATGGTATGGCATTACGGCATGGTATTTACACAATGTCTCCCCTGTGATTGGTCAATTGTTAAATATCCTTTGCGCGGAGGAGCGCACTGGCCAATGACAACCAAGATACTACGTAAATACTGTGCCGTATTGCCGTGCCATGTTTGGTGTGCCCGGGCCTTTAGGGGTGATCACACTAGTACAG
Organism: Temnopleurus reevesii; assembly: GCA_036244855.1. Taxonomy (NCBI): domain Eukaryota; kingdom Metazoa; phylum Echinodermata; class Echinoidea; order Temnopleuroida; family Temnopleuridae; genus Temnopleurus; species Temnopleurus reevesii. The sequence goes on from BQKZ01000992.1 coordinate 43,514, forward strand.
CAATTACCACAACGTTGGGATATCAATGTCAGGATCACTGTAATTCGTAGTGTGGACATGATTTTTCTGGAAATATTTCGGAAATATCCCCTCGCTGAGCATTGGTGGGGTGATTTGAACATTTATGTAATTAATCCATAATAGCACGTTCCTGAATATCCGCCATGTGGGTACAAGTGCATGGTGTTTGTTTTGATCCAAGGAATACTTTGCTTCTGGGGGTGTTGCTCAAAAGTTGCAAATGATCACAAGTTGCAGATGACTGGAGCGCGCCAATCAAAATAATTGTTTCATGCATGTCTACTTGGAAGCGCATTACAATTTACAACTGATTTGCAGCTTTTGAACAACACCCCCTTAGCTGTATTTCGCAATATAATTTTGCTTTTTTGTCGTGTATTTTGTTGACTTCTATTCCTTTCTTATACAGTTTGGGCCAGGTACCAGCGTGCACATGTCAGTCATTCAAGGCTCTGAATCTGGTTTTATTTCCACGAATTTAACAACCATGAATTTGCCAAATTTTCACTCAATAGAATGCCAATAGACTTGTGTACCATAATCTTTCATTACGTGAAAATAACAACTCACTAATGTGTGAAAAGGTCTGAAATTCGGTGCATTTACAACAATTTATATCTACCAAAATATTGGCTTTTTGAAGTATTGTCGTATGAAGAAAACCAACCAATTTGAAAAATAGCATTGGTTTAAGTTTTCAGTTCAGTTTAGTTTATTTTCACTTCCAATCAAATCATATCATAATGAAAAATCAATTACAAAGTTCCAAATAAATCAACATACATACACAAATTCATACATTCATACATTGGGAAACATGAATCATCCCCACCCCCCTCCACAACGGTGAAAGCAGATGGTTAAAGTTTTACCTTTAGAGCAGTTGCTGCTTTCTTCCATTCTGGGGCAAGATTTTTACAGTGACCACACCTATCAAATGAAGAAAAAAAACGTAACTGGTTCATCAAAATTCTCTGCTTGAAATTCGCAAACAACTGATGTGGATGTGCAACGATAGCTCTGCAATTTGTGAGTGTGGAAAGTGCAGTGAAGACCATGTTTTCCTTCTAAACTGCAATACATTGGAAACAAGAGATATGATATACCAAAATATCTGATATAAAGAGGTAAAAAACTCTGGTCCAAGCTCTTTATAACTCATTGTTTTTTATAACTCTGCTATAAAGAGATTACTGTTATAATGAGGTATTTTTGATGGTCAAAAGTACCTCGTCATACCGAGTTTCCACTGTATAATGTTAAAAACCTTGTATCAAGAGGGACCAAGCAGCGGTGAATAAGGTGGCTCTTGCTGTACACCTTTGAAAATGGCAGTATGATGTTACAAGATATGAATACGATCTGACCCTGTCCCACTCCCAGAACATAAAGGACTTCTCTTTCACCTACCATGGTGCATAAAACTCGACGAGCCAGAATCCGTCACTCTTGAGGACCTTGGAATCAAAATTGCTGGCGGTGAGCTCAACGACGTCATCACTCGAACTGTAGAGGGCAGTTGCAGCCCCGACCACAGCCAAAACTGCATTTAAAGAGAAGAACAGAAGAACTTTGTTAGGAATTGTATACTATGTATGACACACATTGGCAAAAATTCCCCCTTCTTCTCCCTTTCCAGAGAATCTCACTGCATATCATCATACTTCATCATACTATAATTTGAGAAAGGTTTGTGTGTTTGTGTGTTTGTCTGTTTGTGTGTTCGTTCCCCTACTCCTCCGAGGTCCTTTGACGGATTTTACCAAACTTGGTGGGTGTATGTAGGGGAACCCCAGAATTGCCCTTGAGGGGTTGGTTTTGTGAAAGGTCAAGGTCACTGGGTTCAAAGGTCAAATTTTCATATCTCCGGACTCCCTGGACCGATTTGGACCCCCCCCCCTTCTGTCACAACAACGGGTCATATTGCCTAGTTTCCTAAATAGTTGGAATGGAAATATTCTAGCAAATAAAGTCTGGCTGGAGGTTGCAAAACAATGGCCCTTGAACTGTACATTGGGACCTGCATATCTGGCCCCTCATCATTGCGTCCAGGAGGTGACAATAAGAAAACTGTAAGTATACCGGGAATTCTATTGTTTGTGTGTGCATGTGTGTATGTGTGTTTGTGTTTATGTGTATATCTGGAGATTACCGTGGTGTGTGTTTGCTCAGAGTCTAACTCTTAGGTTTATTGATGAAGTGTTCTTGAATAGTGCTGTTACCATAATAATCCTGCATAGCCGTCCTTGCCACAAGGAAGAAAATATATGGCCAGGAAATCTTAGCATCGGGTTTTTTCACACACATCTCTCAGCCATAAAACCTGTCTTATTTGAATCTCTGGGGCACCTAACAAATTGTCGCAACATATATTTGTTTCCAAAAGCTTTTAGAAAAGAGTTAAAATGGAAATTAAAAAAAACGCCTGTGTTCACTGTTAAAACTAACTTTGTAAGGTATGCTATCTTTTCTACACAACTCTTCTTTGTGAAATGGCAGCATTCCAGAATTACAGAGCTGTCAGTAGGGGAGCAGAGCCAAATCTATTCTAAGCAAAAACGAGCCAAAATTTCAGAATTAAATTTTTATCATTCTTTTGTCAAATCTCAGAAATGGCACAAAATATGATTTAACTATCAAAATCAAATTTTCAAACAGAATGAGTTCTTTCAAAAATATGCTTTAGTCTCAAAATGCGCGTAAGATACATTGTCATGATAATATCCCGTAAAATGTCTTAATCGTTACCAAAACTGTACTTGCCAACTTGGTCTTTAAATTTATAAGCAAGTCGCTTCGTGATGTGAACCTCGATCTGGCTTCAAAGTCCGTATCAACATGGACACATAGGCCTACATCAATGATTCAGAAGAGTTTGTGCATGTATTGTAGAACTCAAAATAGCACTTTTTTTTTTAATCAAAGACAAATTCTTGAGACTTTGTTTGAGTGAATCAGTGAGCATCAAAACTAAATTTGACATAGCAAATATGCTAACTCCACATAGACACTAAATTCCAGTCAGTGGACCACCTAAAAAGTCATGCGAGTCAAGAGCATTTCGAGCAATAGGCCCAGGCCGCTACCGCCCCGCAGAAATTCCTTGAATGCTTGCCTTGGCTCTGTCTCAGGTGTATCGAAATTAGGTAGGCCTAAACAAATCTTGAAATGCACAATTAATGATTCCAGTCGTAAAAAAAAGATATAGACATTCGGTGATATTTACCTATCAGAATACGCATCCTGGTGCTCTCTCAAAAGAAGGAATTTAAATGCCTCAAAAATTGTGATTTTCCGACTCAGTCCTCTGCCAGCGACACTCGAACTTGTGAAACGTACACACGCATTCTCCGTGGACGGTTCCTATTGGATAAGTAATACACGTGTTACATATTTGACCACGCCTTCTTTTGTCAGCTGTGACATCAGCCATCATAACA
>BQKZ01000992.1:66488-89798 GCA_036244855.1 Temnopleurus reevesii
TTTTCATTCTTTTCCACCAAGGCATTCCGGAAAGGTATGAATGTCTACCTTGAGAGGCACAAGTACACCAACACCTTCACAGAGCATCTTTGGCGGGCCTTGGGGGAGGCCAGCGGGAAACCAATCGAGGAGATCATGGGCACCTGGACCAAACAGAAGGGGTTTCCAGTTCTGAATGTGACAAGAGAGAAGCAGGGAGACAAGCAGGTTCTCAAGATCTCACAGGAGAAGTTTTGCTCAGATGGACAGAAAGAAGGTATGATGTTTCTCCCTTTTGTCATGTTCATGATGTTTGCGTGGAATAGTTGTTGATTGCGAAGCTCACAAAGAAGATAATAGGAACTTTGACCAAACTGAATGTTATGAGAGAGAAACCGGGAGACAAACAGGTTTGCAAGATGTCACAGGAAAAGTTCTTCTCAGATGGGCAGAAAGAAGGTATGATGTTCCTCCAGTAATTAGATACAGTAAAATCTGTCTTGATGGCCACCTGTCTACAATGTATAGGGACCACTTGTCTGTAGTGGCTTCCTAAATTTGTTCCCTCCAGACAAAGATGTGTGTTATAGAACCTGTCTACAGTGGTCACCTGTCTACAGTGGCCACTTTTTCTGTTTCCCTTTGGTAGCCACTGGAGACAGGTTTGAATGGAGAGAGAGTTTATTTTCTATTTTGTCATGTTCATGATGCCTGTGTGGAATAATTGTTGATTGGGATGCCAGCGGGAATGGGAATGCAGACAAAACAGAATGGATTCCCAATCCTGGGCTGTGTTTCACCAAGACACCAAATACTGTAAGAACGACTTTACGCACGACTGGTATCAGTTCTTGTGCTGTGAATGATTGAGAATTGTATGCGTATTACATTGGTCAATGCACTCCAGTCTTTTTTAAAAGTCTTGCATAACTTTAAGAACGAACTGGTGAAACGCCGCCCTGCGGACTATGACAAGAGAGAAGTAGAGAGACGAACAGCTGCTCGAGATCTCATAGGAGAAGTTCTGTACCAAACAGAAGAGAATCCCTGTACTCATAACGTATTGTCTTTGAGTGTTTGAGATTTCAATTCCAAACCCATCGTGCAGATGGAAGACATGTTTTTCAGATGGTGATCCATAAAGCTGTTGATAGATCTACACATGACTATACCAATGACTGGTGACCCATTCTCAGGTGCGATTTAGCGACAAGAGCTAACATTGTGTTTTGGAAAAGGTCACTATTTGGCTCTTGAGTTTTGTGTAGATCTACAAATGACTTTTATCAAACGTTACCATGTCTGTCCCACATGTAATTGTAATATCTGATCGGAATTTTGTTTAATTCATTCATCGACATATACAGTTAACATTCTGTTCATAATACATTTTGTTTATATATGTTATATTATATTAAGCAAACAAGAAATTTAGGAATGGTTTGATTACAATTGATGAAACATCATTATACATGTTAAATGAAATAAAAGTTATCACAATATGTACTAATCATTTTGTAAGCGTTTTAAAACTCCCCTCGTCTATCTATTATTGACTTGATGAATTTACTGAAATGAGTAAATTCATTGATATGTTTCCCTGCAAAAAGCATAAATCACCTCTCTATCTCTCTCAATGATCTGTAATGACAGAAGGTGATTTCAAGTGGATGGTGCCGATCAGCGTAGCTACCGCGAGCCAGCCGACCAAGACCATCAAGAAGTTTGTTTTGGAAAGGGTCACTATTTGTTTGTAGAGTTGTGTGTAGATCTACGAATAGCTTTATGAAACACAACCATGTCTGTTCCACTTGTAATTATAATATATAATTGATATATGTTGACCTACAAACACTAAAAATCCATCTCTTTCTCTATCTCTCTCAATGCTCTGTAATGATAGAAGGTGATTTCAAGTGGATGGTGCCGATCAGCGTAGCTACGGCCAGCCAGCCGACCAAGACCATCAAGAAGTTCGTTCTGGACCAAGATTCGCTCTCTGTCACAGTCGATGTTGCTGGTGACGAAGGGATCAAGGTAAAAATCATTTTTTGCCCAAGTTAGACCCACAGCATTTTGCCCTCAAGCCCCCCCCCCCCAAACAAACAAAGCAATTAATCGGTTACCTTCAAACAACCAACCCTATGAAAATGGCCTGATGTTTGTTACTCTTCACTCAAATGTCACCAAAAATGTATAGCTAATGTAAAATACAACCTGAAAAGTCATTTTCAGTTGGTCTCTTTCTCTTCATTCTATTTCAAGTCCTATTTTCGTCACAAGTGTGTGAATTGTGTTAAAAAAGGAAAAACAAATTCAACACATTTCAACCATCCAATGGTATTATTAAGAAGTGATAATGTGTGCAACCAAATTTTTTTTCTGGGGGGGGGGGCCTGTTTAACCTCTACAGTAATTGTTCATTCGTGTATAATAGCAGTGTTGTTTTTTTTTTAATTTCTCACATTAAAATGGTGCCAGAGGCATTGTTTTGATTTTGATTTGTCTATGTGTTCGACATAATATCTTTTACAATGATAACCCAAGAGCTATTGTACATATTCTGTCCAATCTGGATCAAGCACCTGTATGTGTAATAAGGGTGAAAGGATGAACAGCAAAATTTGGGTCAAAGATTATCGGGCCAAAAGACATACCTAAAATTGAGGAGATGTGTAGGACAATGTTCTTTTTTGTGGTTTGCCACCTTTACAATCGCAATACGAAAAAACATGGATTTAAGTAAAGTCCTTGTTTTCTTTTCTTTGTTCAGCGGCATGATTTTTTTCCCTCATATTGATGTTATTAAAAAGCTTGCAGTTAGGCAAAACTCTACACTATTTGTCGCTATTTTGTAGCAGAGATGCTATCAGATATGATTTTATCCTTAGATCCTTTAGATTTTTGAATGGCAATGGAACACTTACAGACAAAGTAGTATATTTTAGATGCTTGAGATACATTGTTCGAAAGTATATTAGGATTTTAATGGTGTTATAATATGGTTTTTTTTTATTTGAGTTTGGCAGCTCTGTTGTAGGCTTAGTGTGTCATTTGTAATACAACATTAATTCTTACCTGAAGCATTCTCCATTTTGTATTTTTGACTGAAATTAGTAAATACGTGAATAAATTTTTTTTTTCTCGTAGCTGAACCCAGGGACTGTTGGATTCTACCGCGTACAGTACTCCAGTGAGATGTTGGAAGCTCTCATGCCTGGAATCAGAGACCAAGTTCTACCTGCCAGGGATAGACTAGGATTGGAATCAGATCTCTTTGCTCTGGTGTGTACAATATACTATATGCCAGGGCGGTGTTTTACCAAATCTTTAAGAAAGACTGGACTACGTTAACAAGTATCATACGCGCAAGATTGTCTCTCAATCAGCACAAAAACTGATACCAGTTGTGCGTAAAGACGTTTGTTCTTAAAGTCTTCCGTAAGTTGGTGAAACACCTCCCAGGTGTCATAGGAGGTGTTGCTCAAAAATTGCAATTGATTGCAAGTTGTTGCAGTTGATCGGAACAGGCCAATCTAAATCATTGTTTCATGTGCTTTTTGTTAAGAGCGCATACAGTGCGCGAATTGAAATATGCGTTAAAATTTGCAACTGATTTGCAGTTGATTTGCTATCAATTGCAACTTTTGAGCAACACCCCCATAGAATGGGTTCTCCCACCTGGGACACACTGGGATTAGAGTTTGACCTTTGTTAGTTACCATATATTAGGAGTACGGGTGGGTGACGCCTTTTATACCTGGAATCGGAAAAAAGGTTTTTCTTGCCAGGGACAGACCAGATTGGAATTGGATCATTTTGCTCTGGTATGTACAGTATACTATCTGTCAGGTGTCACAGAATGAAACGTTATTTGAAACATTTGAGAATGAAAGACAACATAGCATGTGGTCAGAGCTGCTAATCTGAGGGCTATCTTTGTTCAGAGTTAGTCAAAATTTCACTATGCTCTTCCTGATCCTGACCATATTTATACTATCCCGCATTATATTATACAACAAAACATGACAAGCAAACTGGGTAGATTTTCTGAAACCTTTTGAAGCATTCAAGAACGAAACATATTGCACTGTCTAGAAAGAGATAGCCACCAAACTGAAAACTTTTGTTCTGCTATTTCTGACCATCATATATTTCATTATCTCATTGGCCTAAACGGACAAGCAAACACCGTCGATGATCGGAAATTATTTGAAACATAAAAACTGAGACCTTTTACACTATCTGTGGCCTGTAAGGTAAAAATGAACATGTATCATCTCTCTTTTAATACACGTTTTTCCATGGATTTACGAGTAATATTTAAATTTTAATTGCATCTTTTATGTTACAGGCCCCAGGACAGAAAAGCTACCATTCTAGGGGCTATAGGATTATTGATGGCCGGCACTCATGACCTCCTTCACCTGAACACAGTCACTAGCATGGTTATCTGAAGATATTTTTTTTGTTGTATTTATCCATCTTCTATTATATTGTAGGCCAAAACGGGACAAGCAAACACGGTAGATGTTCTGAAGCTGTTTGAAGCTTTCGAGAACGAGACTGACTACACCGTGTGGACTGAGATCGCCACCAACCTTGGGGCTATCGGAGTGTTGATGTCGAGCACTGATCATCTCGACCACCTGAAGGCGTTTGCCAAGCAGCTCTTTGGAAAGGTTCACGACAGACTGGGATGGGATACAAAGGACAATGAAAGTGAGTATAAAACATGGCTGCCAGGAATGCAGAGTTGCCCACCATTACGGAATATTTATCTGATCGGAAATTAGAATGCAGATAGCCACTGATTGTTTTGCTGTCTAGTGGTTATGTCCTTAGACTTCAATCACAGTGATTTCGGTTTTATTTCTGTTGGCAGAAGGTAGTCCCTGCACCAAGTCTATTGGAATTACAGAATTCTTTAGTCAATAGGTTAACTAAGGCCCCGGTCACATAAAGGCCAGGAAGCAACACGATTCAACCCGACTATTGTTAATTCACACTACTTCAGAACAAACAGTTGTGTTGAATTGTGTTGCTTCCGGGGCCCTATGTGACCGGGGCTTGATCTTTTTTTCAGATATTGCGTTATATAGAGAAAAGATCACCTTTATTTGCAAACATCAATACTATAAATTCCGATGTAAGGTGTGAAATAATTGTACCCTTTCTAGTTCTGGGTAATTTGTGAATACTTGCCTTTACGGTTGCTTCAAATACTAAGTATGCCAGGATATCCTTCTAGTACCATTGACCTTGCACGTGCTGTTTGCACTGCGTAAAATCCCTTCAGTACTAGATAAATATCCCATCATGCTCTCTGATATGAAGAAGTATAAAGCATGGTATTCTCATGGCCTGGGGTAGAGGAGCCACTACTCCGGGTTAATCGAAGAGAATGAAACTGGCGTCTAATGGCAGATTTTTTCGTTTAATCACGCTTGGATCACAGATCACCTGGATGCCATGCTGAGAGCGCTCGTCATCAGAGTAATGGGACGCAACGGACATCCGGAGACCGTGGAAGAGGCTCGCAGGCGCTTCAAACTGCATCGGTCGGGAGGTGAACAGCTTCCTGCGGATCTTCGAGGGTCTGTTTATCTCACAGTGCTTGCCCATGGAGATAAGGATACTCTCAATGATATGATAGAGGTAGGTGAAGAGATGTCAACCAAAAATCGAAATTATTACTACAGTTGAACCTGTCAATAAAGACCACTAAAGGGAGACATGTCCCCATGGAAAACATTTCAATCATTCAGTTTTATTTTCTGTTCAAGACCCTCATCTACATTAACAACTATTTTTGTCAGCGTTGATGAATCCGCCATATTTATATTGATATCTAAAGGGGTCACTATTTCCTACGAATGCAGAAAATCTTCTAACCATAATCAATCGCACCCCTCCCCATGGAAAACTTTTTAATCACTCAGTGGGATTGTCTATTCATGACCTTCATTTCATTCATAAGCACAACAAAGTCTTTTGGTCCACATTGACACACCCGCCAAATTTTATGATATTACGTATTTCTATTGAAACTAGTTGAAGAAAAGTTTTTCAGATGGACAGGTGAATGCACATTGGTGTCTTAAGGTACTGAACAATTAACAAAAATAATTGAATATGGTACCCCTCATCACGACAAAATTGACAAAAGAATCAAACTCGCCCCTAAGCATTCCAATTTTTTTTTAACTCTAGCTACAATTGGAAGTGAACAATTTACTCATCTTAGGAGTTCTGTGTATCTCACACTACTGTGTTATGTGTAGAAACTCATTCTAGTATCTTCCCTTTTTATACATGTTCAGGGCTTGATATTTACTTTTCATTGTGGGAGCCAGTCAGGCTCCTTAGCTTTATTTTGGGGAAGCCAGTTTATTCCTGGGGAGCCAAGTTTTATCTTATAATTTCATGAAAATCACTTCATCAAAAAACTAGAGAGCCAGCCGACCTCCCCAACTGATTTTCTAAGGAGCCTCTTGCAGTTAAGGGGATCAATTTGCCACTGGGCTCCCTTAAAAGTCAAGCCCTGATGTTGTTATGCCTCCGTTTTTCTTGTCTCTCTATGCAGTTCTTCAAGGTTCAAGATCTACAAGAAGAGAAAGATCGCATCCAAAGATCACTTGGTGCAATCCAAGATCCCGACCTCATTCAGCAGGTGTTGGAGTTCTCCATTGGGGTAAGTCAATATCCTCTATCATAGGTCTTGCGAAGTTATTATCACTCAAACTTGTTTGGACCAATTGTGAACGGCTATAGCAAAACCCAGCACTTGTCGGCAAAAATCAAATTTGTGATTTATATATCATTTGAAAGAGCAACTAATTAGCTTTCATTTGATACCCCTTTCATCCAGTTTGGATAATATTTGACGAAGATATTTGTATACGTGTTTACGCGAAATGTTGAAATGGAGATATTCAAGGTTTTATCGTAACTATAATTTTCATTCATTGTGAATGCCATATTTGGAATATGCAAATTTCAAGCTTTCTGACGCTTCCAAACATGAAGGATCATCTAAAAATATGGGCCTGACAGACGCATCGAAAGTAGTCATTTTTACGTTCATTTTGCGTAATTTTCATGAAATCGTGATAGTGTATAAAAACAGAAATAACTTCACTTTGGTCTGGAATTTCGAGACCATTCTTTTTGCAAAGAAACAAGAATAGTCATACTTTTCAGTAATACAAATTTCTTAATATGGTCCCTGGATCCATTTTTTCCCTTCAGAGGCCCATCACTCTACATGTACATTGTAAAATGCTGACAAGTGCGGGGTTTTGCTATAGCAGGTCACAATTTGTTGAATCCTATTTTTAATAAAGACAGATGAAAAATATATCTAGGTTGTTTTCTGTTTGTAAATCATAGTTTTTACTGGGTACAAAGTTTTCATTGGTCTTAATCTCTCTTCATGTTATTTTTTAATGTTGATGTAAAAAAATGTAAGCGTTCTTGGTGACCGATAGACTTGAAATGTGGCACAGTTATCAACAAAGAACTATTCTACAAGCTAATGGATTTTTTTTTGGATATTCAGCAAACTTTTAATGTTATGGAAGGTGAAATGTTTCACCAGGTGTGAAAGTGGTTACCTTGGCATCAGTATAAACAAAAAAAAAACATTTCACAAATTCTGTTCATTATTTTACAAGTAAATGACATGTTGATATAATTACAGAATTTATTTTGCTGCACAATTTGCACTTTCTCACAACCCAAATATGAGGTATTTAAATGTTGACCTTCTATAACCCCCCTCCCAATGAACATGACCTTGATATTCTTTTTTACTATTTTCTGAATATTTTGATGTAAAATTTATTCTTATTTTCTTACTTCAACCTGCACTATATGAACACCCCACTTTGCTCAATACTTCACCCTTTAATAGTAAAATGCCACTCTCACAAGATTTACCGTTTGCAGTAAGCAGAGTGATGGAATAAAAAGAACTTTCATGGAGTTTTCATTTGTAACGCAACTCTCCTCAGTATCTTTATGTAAACACAGGAGCATGTAAGATCACAAGGCATGCTGTTTGGGATCAAAGTGAAGTAATGAAAGGGACTTTCATTTAGTTTACTTTCATTAGCTCACTCCCGATCTTTACCTTTGCACAGGAAAATGTGCAAAAATTTATTATTATTTTCTTACTTCAACCTGCACTATAAATGAACACCCCACTTTGCTCAATACTTCACCCTTTAATAGTAAAATGCCACTCTCACAAGTGTGATTACAAGACACACCGTCTGTGATCGGCAGAGTGGCAATGAATCTAAAAAGGGACCTTTCATTGAAGAATTGTGTTGTCTTTGGAGCTCACCCCACTGGCCCGTATTCTGATATCAAGTTTAACTTAAACTCGAGTGTTAGTCTGTGGTTTAAATATGGATAGCCAAAAGTGCCAAAACTTTATTTACAATGTATAATTCTTAATATGTTAACTGCTCTCTTTTCCCATGCTCTAATAAAGTAGAATCCTATTCAAGTTTTTATTCCAAGACTGTTTTTAATACTATGAGTGCCAAATGTGCTGGTAAATTAAATACTGACTTTCATAGATTCAAGCCTCTTTTGGCTTCCCATACCTAAACCACAGATTTAAACTCTAGTTTAAGTTAAACCTGACATCAGAATATGGGCCAATATGTTTAACTCATTATCTTCCTCTTTACACAGGAGCACGTAAGATCACAAGACACGCCGTTTGTAATCGGTGGAGTGACAGGAACCAAGACGGGTAGAGAGCTGGCATGGACATTCCTCAAGAAGAATTGGCCGCAGCTCTTTGAGAGGTTCTCCGGAGGGTTCCTCCTCGCAAGACTGGTACAAGTAAGTCGTCTTCTTATTATGCCTCCTGTAGTGCAGGGAGTAATTTTCTGGGTATCGCATCGCAAAATTTGCTATGCATTTTAGCATGATTGCTATACAAAATATATTTTGCCTAGCAACTTTTTCACATAGAACTGTATAGTAACGAATCAGAAAAGTTTCCTTAATGTCTAAAACTGCTGATCAAACGTGAAAAGTAAAACTTACTTCCCTGTAGTATGAATATATGAAATCGCACATCTGTTGTATCAGTTGTATTTCTTGCTAACAAAACATGACTCAAACAAATAACCCGCTAGGAAAACTATTTGCAATATGTACAAATTCTCGGGTGATTGAGAGGAAGAGAGAAATCTCTAATTCCCCACCTGAAGATGACTCTTCAAAATGAAATAAATTTTGCGATGAATTTGATATTTATGAAATTTTTTGTGAAGGTTGATTTCTTCACCAGACTTGTCAATCAATTGGTGTACTATACAAATGGTTGAGGATCAGCAATAGGCAAAACTGTGATGCAGGCAAGATAATGCCTGGCTCACTTTTGCAAAGACATTTGGCCAACATAGACCATTGATCACTATAGATAGGTGACTGCCATTAAAATGAGGTGATCAGAAATGTGACATCACAACAATTTGTCATCATGATGACTGACTCTAAACTATTTCAGGAATATGGGAATCCAATGATCACAATGGCCACTAACACGGAGAGTCCTGCCATCAGTCAAAACTATTGGGAGTTTTGCACAAGCAGAACTGTCAATGACTAGGATCCTATCATATGTAGTAGGATTTTTCAATGAAAATAGGACACAAAATAGGATATTTTAAGTCCTTGAGGTACAGTTCTGGTAAAAGTTCACAGAAGCTAAGAATAAGATATTTCTTCTGAAACTAGGATTCTTCTAGTAAAATAATAAGATTTTTATATAACAAGATTTTTATATATGATGTTGCTGGCTCTGCACATGTATGTTTAGTATTTATCCATCACTCCAATGTCACAAAAGACAGATTGATCGAAGACATCATTTCAGTACTTAAGACAGGTGATCACTAATATGTAGGTGTCCAGGAAAACAAATATTGGCTGAACATTGAAAATGTAATGGATTTTAATTTCTTATCCACTTTCCCCCAGTGCTGCACTGAAGGCTTCACCACCGAGGAGAAAGCACTGGAAGTACAGTCGTTCTTTGAGGCCAACCCTGCCCCAGCTGCCGCCAGGACCGTCCAGCAATCCCTGGAAAACATCCGCCTCAAGGCTAAATGGTTGGCACGAGACGGAGACAGCATCGGACAGTGGCTCAGGGAAAAAGTCCAGCTCTAAAAAAAACTCCTCATCACTCCATGCATCTCTATCCACAGAAACTATTGTGTACTGTATATGGGAAAATTTTTGCGGGTGTTTTAATATTCGCGCTTTTTGCGGTGAAATTGCTGACTGCGAAATATTAACACCACAAAATCATCCCGCTATGCAGTAGCTTTACTCTGCAGGGATGCCAACCTTGGGGAATATGCATGGGGAGAGAAATTAAAATGTGAATCACCACATTGCTGAACCAAATGTTTTCTCATGAGGAAATGTCATAGACTTTCTCTCACAAGAGAGCATTTAGCTCAGCTGTTTCGTGATATATAATAATGATAATAATAATGATAATAATATATATCATATAAGCACGCCATTTCTGTAGTCACCTATTCAGAGGCGCAAGACAAATTATCTAATATCACCTGGCTATAGCATAGCTGCCAAGTAGGCACTTTTACATTTAAAGGAATAAGTACATTTTAATTTCTATCATCTCGCATATTCTGTAAGGTTAGCACCTCTGTACCTTAAGAACTCAGTGGAAAAAAATTCAGCGATTTCACACAACCATAGACTGTCTAATGAATAAGCCTCAATGGGATTTGTATGTGGAGTGTTGGTGCCAATTACACACTATGATTTTGAGTATTTAGGTACTACTTCCACATAGGTCTTCATTGATGATGATTGTTTCTCAGATGGTTAGCTGTATGAAGGGTTTCATCAATTGCAAGTAGAATCTTATAGTCGTCACAGGCCAAGCAAAACCATTGTTGCTCATACAGCGCAAACCACTCATAAATCGAATTGCATGTTTCAATTTGCAATTATATGCAAGTTTTTGCAAAATTCCCAACATTGAAACATCATGTGCTTTATATGTCTATTTTATTCCATTTACCTTTTCCTATATATGTTATTTTCTGCATATCATTGTCTCTCTCTCTCTTCCATGTTATGAGGGACACTTGTCTAAAAATTGTCATCAAATGAGTCCCGAGATTGTATTTTTTATAATTTGCTGCAATATTGGTTAATACCATCATATCAGAAGGTTGAGTCTAATCATGAATGCTTCTGATCTTAGATTTGAGTTTTAGACAAGGATCTATTTATGAACGTTTTCTAATTTTTACCATTGACACAAGTAGCATTCTGATCATTGTACTCCGATTATTTGTTAACTAAATTTCCTAAACGCATAGTTTGTCTCGGGGGCAAACATGAATGTATTTGAATACATTTACGAAAGTAGTCTATTTCTTGATGTCATCCTTGATGTGTCCGTTTTCCTGCCTTTGCAATCAGAGAGGCTGTGATGCGCTCCCCATTATTTCGCCCTTCAGATGGATGTTTGTTTTATTTTATTAGGAATGTCTTCTTCTTTCTTGATATTATGACAAGATATTAATTTTTTGATCCCTTGTACCTTTACCTTATGATTTATAGATGTATTTTCATGTTTCCTCTTTCTTTTGAATTGAACTTGTGTGTTTTGTGAATGGTCACAATTTGTTATTTTCTTATTGTGTTTTATTTATTGGTCTTCATGTTTTATTGTACTCTTGTGCCTATTTCAGTTGATACATGTTCATATCTGAAATCAAAACATGTTATATTTGGCTTAAAAGCCACCGTACAATGCAAGATATTTTCAACCAGTTTTAAAGTGACTCATCAAGCAAGAATGTAACTCTTGAACTTATTGAGAACTCACTTCCATTAATCTGCTTTGTTTTAGAACAAATAGAAGGACCAAAAGAGTAAAGATTATTGATGGAGCTAAACAGGTATGATTTATTGATTATCATATTTGAGTTCAGGTAATTTCCTAAAAAGGAAATCCATCCCAGATAATAAAACGAGAAGAATTTAAACAGCATATCAAAAAAGGATTAATAAAAATTGATTTAGGAGTATGTGAATTACATTGCTTCATGATTAACTCTCCAATCCTGTACATGAATTTTCACATTCTCTCATTTTTGTAGTATTCCAAATGTTACCATTCCTACATGGCATATACTGCCAAAGGATGTAGAAATTGTGTAACTTTTTGAGAAAAATTGAGAAGAATTGAAATTTTATGTACAATATGAATGGAGAACTGATCATACATAATGTTGTCAGTGTTACTGATTTGCAGAATGAAGAGTGATTTACAAGAACATATACTAGATAGATGTAATTTCCCTACTCCATAACCAATTTTGAGAATTTTGTTTTGATACGCCGTTCAAATTATTCTCCTTTTATTGTAATGGTAAAATATCTAATAAATTCCCCTTTATTCGATTTAAAAAATCACTTTTTGTGTACTTATGTGTATGGATACACATATGCGTATCTTGTAAATTTCATCATCTGGTGTTGCAATCATGGTATTTAGCAGGACACTTATTCTTCAAATTAAGGTGAATATTACACAGCATCCAGAATCATCACTTTACAGCATCAATGTCTACTCTGATTAGGCAATTGTTGTAAAATAGCTC
The DNA here is from genome assembly GCA_036244855.1 of Temnopleurus reevesii. NCBI lineage: Eukaryota > Metazoa > Echinodermata > Echinoidea > Temnopleuroida > Temnopleuridae > Temnopleurus > Temnopleurus reevesii. The sequence goes on from BQKZ01000992.1 coordinate 79,145, forward strand.
TTGCACAGAGTCGTGTAAGTAACCAATAACAATCTAGATATTATGTAAATGCTGTGCCTTGATGCCACGTAGCATCATGCATGCGGTAAAGGCATCATTTAAGTGAAATTGTTGAAATCCTGGTTGCAATAGATTTGATATATTCTGTTCTTCTACAATAAATGTATCAATAAAATTGATTTCAATCTTAAATGTGCTCATTTTCTTGTAGAATGTGTGAAAATGGAAGTGTGGACAATGACAATGATTGACAATGATTTATTGGACCCATGTCACCCTAGTACGGGTATTGGGGACACTGACACAGAACATTACATGTTAGAATCAATTGACTAATAACTATTTACAAAGTATGTACAATTGTACAACCACACAGTGCTTGAACGCAAGTTATAGACATCAACATCAGTAAGAAGACTGTTGCGTATCTATAAAGCGAGTGTTGACAGGATGAAAGAATGAAAGGCCGGGAAGCGAGAAAGTAAATAAAGAGAAGTATTAGCCAAGCCCAATGACAATGACATTTGACAATGACAATGACAATGACATTTTATGACACATGGGAAGTATCGAAACACAAATAGTCCCAATGGCTTTGAAAGGTGTATGTTGTTAAGTGTAAGGGTCGTAGGTTTGAGTCCCACCAATGGCGTTAATTTCCTTCAGCAAGAAATTCATCCACATTGTGCTGCACTCAACCCAGGTGAGGTGAAAGGGTACCTGGTAGGAATATTTATTCCTTGAAACGCCAAGTGCGCTGCATGGTGGCTGCCNAGAGGTCTCATATATAAAGAATCCTGACAAAACAGCACCATCCCCTTTTTAGTTGTACTAGTTCTTCATAATCTATTGTTTTACAGACCTGACATAAGGGGATTTCTCGTTTGACAAAGCAATTCCATGGTCTACAAGTCCTATTTTTTTTTGGTTTTCACAAAATTATGCTAGATAGGGCACACTGGGAGATTGAGGGAGTCACTACAAATTTGAATTAAAGGCAATGGCTAACATTGTTTAGAATCAAAATCAAACTTAGCTTTTTCAAATCTTAGATCAAAATGGAGTCACCTGACTTTTATCATAAGTTCATTGGTCCTGTATATATCAAGATACAAGCGATTTGAAATACAAGTGATTATCTATAAGCAATCAGTTGGTGGCTTAACTCTCTTCCGCTATGCACCATGGACAGATAAATGTTTGCAGGGAACTTTGGGGAGAAAAAATGTGATCACTTCGCTGGATCAAAGCCACATGCTTCCTGACCACTGGTATATTTTTACTCTTTTTTGGAAAGTACATATAATAATAATATGGGGTTCTTATATAGCGGTAATTATCTTTGATAAAGGTCTGTAAGCGCTCTATAATTAATGCAGCATTATTACCATGGCTTTAGCGATAGCAGCTTGTGAGGCACTTCTGCATTTCAAGGAATACATTCCTACCAGGTACCCTCACCTGGGCTGAGTGCAGCACAATGTTGATAAATTTCTTGCTCAAGGAAATTAACGCTATGGGTGGGACTCGAACCGTGGACCTCTGCATGAAAGGCGAGAGTCAGAATCACTACACCATGATGCTTCAAAATATTTATTTCATAATGTTAAACCTTCTTACTTTCTAAAATACAAAAAGGGTCACGTACATTTAATTTGGTTTTGCGATAATTTGGCACTGTTAATTTGTTATCAAAGAAAAATACATATTTTGAGAGATATAGTTGATAGAAATGTACAAACAATATCAGAAAGAGCTATACCTGTTTCATAAGATGTGCTCCTCTATCCCGCTCCTGTTTGAGTGCTTCTCTTGCTTGATCAAGGTCAAATTTGAGTTGTTTCTCTTTATCTTTGACAGTCACCAGCTCAGTGATGTGCGTGGAGTGACGCGTGTCTCGGGACTCTCTCAACATTTTCTCCTGCGAAAAAAAGGGGGAACAAAATGGATACTTTGGATAAGGTGATTTCCATAAATGAGATCCTTGGTATCATTGGCGCAAATATTCATACATGAATGAAGCGCCGTTAAATCCAAAAACAACAACAACATTGATGTATTTCATCTTTCCTCCTGTGAACTAGGTCAAATTTGAGCTGTTTCTCTTTATCTTTCAAATTGACAGTCATCAGCTCAGTGATGTGTGTGGAGTAATGTGTCTTAAACTCTCCCAACATCTTGAAAAATAGCTGTGCGATGGAAACTTTATTTTAACCCTATTTTAACTGGGCTTTTTCAGACCAAGTTTATACTGGGGGGGGGGTCAATTTGACCCCCCCCCCTTCAGATCTCGGCCGTGGATTGCGCGATCCTCGCGAAATTTTGCACGCGCATAGTGTAGAGTGTAAAATACATGACTGTATCGTTTGATTTTCTGAAAATTTATGATTTCTATTTTTAATTAATTAATTATGCAAATTTAGGCATGAAATCTTATTCTCTGTTCTATTTCACTCATTGAAGCTCCTAGAAAGCTCTTTTTTGGTATGAATATTCTCTATATTATTCCTCACAATACTACTTGGTGTGACAAGACATTTCTTATGTTTTTTATTGTTTTATGAATTTCTTATGTATTTCTTTGCCTTTTCGACCTTTTGTTTTCTATTGTTTTTTTGATGAAATTTATTGCAGAACGTTTTTGAAGCATATTTATGCTAAAATGAATTAATTACAACCCATAGAATTGAAAATAACTACATCTTTATGAATTCGGACTGAAATCACAATTTACATTGACTTTGTACACAAAATCACGTTTTTGAGTGATTTTCGGTCTGACATGCACGTATAAAAAGTGACGCAGCGACGTAACCATACGCCCGATTTCCGCGAAAATAGTCTTAAAAGTTGCGCAAGACTTGAAAGTAAAAAGTCAGCGAGTCTCGCGGTGAAAAAAAATTGCGCGGCGGAGCGATCACAAAATTCGTGGAGTGGGGTCAAATTGACCCCTCCCCCAGTTGGAATAGGGTTAAGACAAAACGGGAATTCTGATGTCATAAGATTATTTGACAGTCGCCCTTGTTTTGCACATTCTATGAAAAAAATCCTGATAACACGCTGAGATTTCTATGCAAAATTATTTAAGATTAAGAATTTATTAATTTTTGTCTCCATCAGCCCCACAAGGGGGTAACAGCTGCACCTACAGTGCGGGAAAACAACCTCTCACAGGCGGCAACGGGCGAGATACAAACCAGAACCTCGGGTTACTAGACCATCAGAGTGTGCATGCCCTTGTTTGAACAATACCAATACGGGGTAATGTCAAAGGGATTTAGTCAGTGTAAATCAACAGTACATGTATATTAAGTGATATTTATTCATTTTTTCCTCAATTTCTAAATTAATGCTTTCAGGAATCCACGCATACCCTTGGACACACTAATGGGGTGTTGCTCAAAATCAACTGCAAATTTGCAAGTTGTAACACGTATTTTCATTCGCGCACGGTGTGCACATTTAACAAGACGCGCATGAAACAATGATTTTGATTGGCATGTTCCGATCAACTGCAACTTGCGATCAATTGCAACTTTTGAACAACACTCCCTAAGGATCATTGATCAAATTGATTTACCATTGTGCTGTACACACTTACTCTGTCTAGCTGTTTCTGCAGCTCAAGCACCTGGGTTCCCATCATAGCATTCTCCTTCACAAGATTATTCACATCATCAGACATCTGAAGAAGAAAACCAAACCAAAAATATCAATACATTGATATTAATTATAAGAGTTATAACTAAATTAATGAAGCGTGCACTAATATCATCGTGAATATCTTAGCTTTCAACAATCTCTAAAACATAATGGATGTAAACTAAATAATTTGTAGATGGATAATTTTGAAAATCATGCACAATAAGAAAATCAAAATTGTGACTGATGTTTACTAAATATACATGCAGGGTGGGAGATAACCAAAATCTCTGTGGCTGAGGCAATTCAAATTTTCAACCCATTTTTTTTCCTTCAACAAAATATATATATTATATATATATTATAAGAGCAAAATACACAATATCTTTAATCTTATCAAATTTTTCAATCATTTTGTAATAAATATATTAAGCATTTTTATGACATATATTATACAAATATATAATTCTATTTCAACAATCCTACTCTTTTCTTATTTTGAAAACACACATATTAAAAAATGATTTGTTATCAAATTAGCGCCTTGGTAGATCAGCAATGGCCCCAGAACATTTTCACCATACAACCCAAGGTTGATAAACTATATCAAAATGGCCACCGCTTACACTTCCCTAGACGTTAATTGATGAAAACTTTCTGGTAATTGTCTTCCACTTCCTTACCTTACTCTTCAAGTATCGATCGTGCTCTGCTTTCATCTCCGTCTCTTTCAATCTCCTCTGCAACTGTCGGATCTCCTCCTGTCAAAATAGAGAAAAAAGTTTGGGTAAAATAAACAATTCTGAGAGGAAACATGCCAAATCCATTTAAATAGAGCCTAATCAAGCCTTACAGTCATGATCTGAACTGAGGTGTTATACCCTTATGTCAAGAGCAAATGGTTTGTCAAAGCCTACATGCTAAGAAGACTATCTGCATGACAATATCTGGGAAACCCAAGGTACCTACTTGTAATACTTGAATCAGAGTCACCACAATATCACACTTGGGGATGTTGTTCAAAATCAACTGCAAAGAAACTGCAACTTTGCAAATTGTAACGCACATTTTTATTCGCGCACAGTATGCGCATTTAACAAGGCACGCAAGAAACAATGATTTTAATTGGCACGTGCCCATCAACTGCAACTTGCGATCAATCGCAACTTTTGAGCAACACCCCCTATGTTAGATAAGTTTAGTAATCTCAGTTGATTGGTAAGATAAGATGGAAAATGCTGGGCAAACATGAACAAACGAATAGCAATAGCGAAGAACGCATTCATGAAACTGTCACCTGTTCTTCAGTCTCCCAACATCTGCTTAGCACATGGCCTTAAAATCCTACATGTGTATGTATGGTCAATCATAATGAAACATAGACAATGTGTCCAAAGCTACAGAAATGTTTTTAAGAACCCCTATACATAGTTCATTCGAGGAATACTGAACATCCATTGGCGAGATCCTGTAACTAATGACTGATGAAGTTTAGGAAAGGTCTGGTTATCATCCAGGACAGCTAATGTGGACATTAATAAAGAGACAGATGAAGTTTATGGGTTACATCTATCGAAAACGAGATGTTGAACATCTCTTCCTAACAGGAAGAATACCTGGCATAATATCCATTGGGATATCTATCAGCTGGTAAGCCCAAGTGTTGAACCAGAGTAAGAGCAGCTCTGCTTGTAGTTGGCCCTTTGGAAAGAAATTTTAATACATGATATCTTCTAACCCCTCTAAGGGGGTGTTGTTCAAAATCAACAGAAACTCAACTGTAACTTTGCAAATTGTAACGCACCTTTTCATTTGTGAACTTTAACAAGGCAAGCATGAAACAATTATTTTGATTGGCACTTTCTGATCAACTAAAACTTGCGATTAATCACAACTTTTGAACAACACGCCCCTAGTCTTCTAACCCCTACAATATTTTCAATAAATATGGAACAGCCTATAGTTTCGTTGCCATGGCACTAACATAAATGACACCATTGTATATGCAAAAAAACCATTTCTTACCCTAAACTCTTCCACAGCTTTGTCCTGTATAGAGGCTGTACTGGAGTAATATTTATCTTCTAGTTCCTGAAGCTGGGTTTGCGTCTTCAGCATTTCAGTCCGCTTCTCTTCCAGGGCCAGCTGGGTTGCTCTCAATGTGTCTGATTTTTGTTGGACCTAAAAACATGAGGAGATTTGATTCGATAAGTAAAATGGTCCATCCATGCATATCTCAGTACAAATTCATGAAGGAACAGAGGAAACTTACATAGTAAGTGATATATATAGCTTTGAAGGGGTATTCCACTCAAACAGGAGAAATCATAATTTGGTATCACATTGAATTTGAAACAAATCTGGGAATACATGTATTGTACTAAGCAGTCATACTGAACTAGTCACAAAAAGTTTACAGTATGGCAAGAGCAAATGGAGTAAATTTTCCCCCTTTAAAAGACATGATTGTTATACTTTTTTTGATACCGGGAATAAATATGGATTAAAGAAATAAAAAATAAGATACTAAAGATTAAGAAAATCTGGACTCTCACAAAGAGCAAGGACAAATTCAAAAGTCTCAATAACCTTTCTGAAGATGACTGAACACTCTCTTCCACTTTGGGTTATATTGGTCACAAAATAGACAAAAGGAAACTAACTAGAAGAATCAAAGCTTTTGTGCAGCCTTTTTTCCGATATGGTATGCGAGAACTTTGCATAACCCAAACTCACCTCAGCCTCCAGCATATGAATCTGATGCTCTGCACTGGACAGTGAGGATGAGCCCTTCTCTAACTCCGACCTTGCCATGGAAATCTGTTGTTCTCTGTCGTGAATCTCGCGCTGTATCGACTCATTCTGTTTCTTCAGCTGGACCACCTCTTCCACCAACAGCTTCTTCTCGCGTTGGTGATTGTCTTCGAAGAGAGAGAAAGAGGACTTTGGATTTATAATTGGTTTCACTAAAACCTAAATATTTACAACATGCAGAAATCAAGCAACTCAGGCACACTCTGAATCACCAAAAATCTGTTTGTAACTGTTCATCACCTTGAATTACAGGGCATGCCATTTAGTTGTCTGCAAAGAGAAAATGCACTTCCATAATTCACGACCAGGTCCCTTGCTCAGTACTCTTTTGGTAACTGTCCTGAAGTTATGAATTATTGATGTNAATATGTAATCACATAAATAAATACACTTGTCCAATACTGGCTATCTAGGTGAACGCTACATTTATGTTAGGCACCATTCAGTGAGATTTAGCACTCTTGACTCAAATTTTGTAAAATTTAAATGGTGCAAAAATAATTTTCATTAAAAAGGAATGTGATCAGAAATTGAAACAATCACATATTAACACAGTGTCCTGTCATAAGGCACATAAGTTCATGCATTGGTCTATACTCACAGCTATATCATTTATGTTTCTACAAAAAGAAATACAAACATAATGACTTGAATTCTACGTACCTACAACTACGTATTCTACATGAGTGCAAATTCACCAATACAAAAACTATATTACGTTTATGTGAAAAGCAAATATGAGACGAATGAGGCACTTCCACTTTCAGTCATGAATACTATCGACTTGGCAGTCACAACGACTGTCTTTTTTTTAGGGGGGGGGGAAGAGGGAGGGCAGAGGCGTCAAATTTGTCAGTGCTTACTAAATCCTTGATTATCATTGGATGGAAAGCATTCTTTCTTTCTGTTGCCCTGGGAAACTATCAGAGAAAGAATACTTGTAGCTGTTGATACACGTAACTGCCGTGAAATGCCTCTTGATGGGCCCAAACTCTGAAAACTGTTATTTCCTAGGTATAGCGAAGCTACGCTTACCATCATAGCAAGCCACAATTAGGATGTGTAATATTGATAGAGACTTTTGCGTACTCACCAAAAACTGTTTACTGTGTACAATTAGACTTCAAACTTTGTTTTGTCAGTTATCATACTGTTTCTATACATGTACAACATAATTTTCACAATATGGGCCCAGGGCGGTGTTTCACAAAATTGTTCTTAAAGTTACACATGACTGGAGTATGTTACAGGGATGTTGTTCAAAAGTTGCAACTGATCAAAGGTTGCAGTTGATTGGAACGCGCCAATCAAAATCATAGTTTTAAGCGAGTCTTGTTAAGTGCGCACAACGTGCAAAAATGAAAATGCATGTTACTATGTGCAAAGTTGCAATTGATTTGCAGTTGATTTTGAACAACACTCCCCTAGTCATAACGCTTTGGGTTTCCATTCTATGGCGTTTGCACTACAAATCTAAAGTGATTTTGATCGTAATGTGAACAACGATGTTATTCAGTCAGCGTTCGCACTAGAGAGACGATTCAAATCGCGTTCCAGATTCGGAGCCTAGAAGTGAAGCGATTGCTGTAACAGAACAATCACTGCCCATATGTACTGGCAAGGTGGGATTAATTACATCGAAGTCCAGATCATCCTACCATTCGTACTACTGTCAACGGGGTGATATTTAGGAACAGTCACAATCCAAATCACCAGAAAATCGTGCCCACACTAATCATTACTGTGATCCTGACATTCATGCTTGGACATCAATGTCATGATCGCAGTAATTTGCAGTACAGTGGAAACTCAGTATAACAAGGTGCTCGGGACCATCAAAAATACCTTGTTATGGCAGTAATCGCTTTATAGCAGTGTTATAAAACAATAAGTTATAAAGAGTGGGGAACAGGTTTTTTACCTCTTTATAGCAGATATTTCGTTATATCAGATCTCGTTATAGCGAGTTTCCATTGTAGTGCAAATGCCCCTATTGTGATTCTCAGTCAACTGCAGTTTTTTTAATAAACCATTCACGAGTATTCCGGTGTGACAGACCTAGCCGTCATGCTCTTGGAGAGCTTCTTCATGCTCTCGGCCATCTTTTCAAACTCAGACCACTTCTGGCTCTGCATGGTGCTCTCCACAGCAGACTGTCTCGTCGTCTCATCCAGTCGGATCTCCATGGTGTGGATGTGATTGTGGAGGCGGGACACCTCGTGCTCTTTCTCTGCCAGCTGGGTGTATGAGAGAGGGATAAGAAAAGGGTATACCGGTAATAATAATAAATAACTAGAAATGTTGCGCTCGGCGGGTCGCGCAGCCAAGCACAGTACATAGCTGAAAACATGAGATAGTGGAAATTAGTAATAATCCTCCCACAAATTAGTAATCTTCACATATCATACATCGAAATGTATGGTACTCATGTTGTCAAAATTAGTAATCTCTTGTGAATTTTACATAAAACATTAAAAATTTACACCAAAAATTAGTAATAATCACTAGAAATTTGTAACAGTTGGCAACTTTGCATGTATCCCCCATCAATTGTCCACAAGGAAATCTTAACTATTTCTTCATATCAGGATTACCATGGCAATGGTGATTCCACCCCACATCAAATAAATAGGGTCCGGCTTCTACCCTAAGTACATCTCCATACCATAATTGAAAGTCATCAAAAAAGAATTGTGACCTGTAGAGCGACCACAAAGAAATCTCTGCAGCAGACACGACGGAATGATGCCAAATTTATAGTATCATCTGAACTACTGTTCGGGGGACACAATGATAATAATGCACCTTATTTACCCAGGGTAGTCACTTCAGTTCCCACTCAATTCCCAGCAATAACAGAGCTTTTATTATCCTGGTTCAATGGATTCGGGCATGCAAGCATACCATATCTCAACATTTTCTACTCCCTAGGGAGTATTCCAGCAGGGAGCTTCAAGATGCTCAATGCTAAGTTGATATCATCATGGTCATTTCAAACTGGTCCCCAATTGTGCCTGGGTAGAGAACAGCACAATTCCAGAGTTCCAGAGTTGTATCTCTCAAGGATCAGGCAAACAATATCAAGAAACAATGTTGACGATCTTCATATCCTTAGGCAGCTCCACCATTTTGTTTCTTTTCAAAAAGCCATTAACATCATGATATGGCATAAATCACAATTTTGGTAATCTTAGAGATATAAAATGCTCTATGATAAAAACATCATGCCTCAATTTGCTTTAACGCATTCAGGACAGGAATTATTTTGCAGTAAGTTCAATCACTATGCCTTTCCTCGATTGGCAACACTGGATTTTTTCTCTTTTATAAACATTCTGATTAGATATAAATGTCAACAAGCTGAATCTTCATTACCAAAATCAGTGTGTTCAACCATTAATGATGATCGATATGCGTGAAAACTACACTGAACAGGTTTTTAAATGTTTCCTGTGTTGCTGAGTTAACAATTCGTGAGAAAAGTTATTGAACAAAACACAAAATATGTTCTATCATCCTGAAAGGGTGAAACAAGTCTCACATAATTTACCTGTTTCTGTAGCTCTGAGACGTGATCCACCAGGAGCATCTTGTCTCGTCTCAGCTGTGCATTCTCCTGCTCCACCCCGCCCTGGCGACCCTCCAGCTCTGCAAGTCGACTCTTGGTGGTGTTGTGCGTCAAAGTGTTATGGGTCTGTCTCTCTTCTTGCTTCGACAACTGAACGTAAAATATGAAGTGAAGAATGTGTGTTAGCTCAATAATGATTGGCTCATGATTTAACGTTGAAACTTAGACTTATCGTGCTGCGTGTTGCGATGGGAAACGAGCGCGTAATGTTTGAGCTATCGATTATTAATGCTATTAAAGATATCGGTAACGGCTCTTTGGTCTTAAGGTCTTTGATCGCGTAGTGTGCGATGTCAGGTCGTAAAGTCTGGTCGCAAGGTCTTAAGCAGGGTTCTCCACTAGCGGTTTTACCCGGGCGGGCTGCCCGGGTAAAATTCTGAAAATCAGTTTAGCGCCCGGGTAAAATTTCCCCGCCCGGTTATGAAAATTGACATATTTTCACGCATTAGCACAATATTATTTTAGCACTTTTTGTACATACATATATTTGACTACTGCACCACGCGTCTGACTGTATATGCAATACATAGAAGTATGTCTTATTGTATCTAGCACACACCTAGCACACAC
>BQKZ01000993.1:7330-19830 GCA_036244855.1 Temnopleurus reevesii
CTCTCTCTCTCTCTCTCTCTCTCTCTCTCACTCGATTGTGTAAAATATGGTAACGGTGACTCTTATTGGACAGACTATCTTTTTACGTAATTCACATAGACTTTGTGTAGGGACTACCCAGTCCCAGTAGGCAATGGGTCAATAAATTATTCTACAAATATGGTGAAGGAATCTAATGAAAACTAAATTATGTAAAACATTATGGTAACGGTAACTCTATTTTGATAAACCTTTTTTGATAATCATTTTACAAATATGGTAAATGAATATAATGAATACTAAATTATATGAGATATGGTGACTCTAACTGCACAAGCTTTTTTGTTTGCACAAACAAATTATTTTACAAATATGGTAGAGGAATCTAATAAAAACTAAGCCGTGTAAAATGTGGTAACGGTGAGTCCACTTGGACAAACTTTTTTGAAATAGTTATTCTTCATATATGGTGATGGAATCTAATGAAAATTAAATTATGTAAAATAATATGGTAACGGTGACTCTAATTGGACACATTTGGACGACATACGGTATCTGGAACGATATAATGCATTTTTAACACAATTCAAGCTAGATATTAATGATGTTCATCACGGAATGAACTTTATAAATAACATTTATCTTAACTCAGATTTGCATGTATAAATGATATGTATTGAATTCAATGGGCTTTTGACGGGACGCCAAATCAATGATTAATTTAAATGTTAGTCTTTATTTCTGCGATCTTTCTGCTTTTAAACATGCTCTTACTGCTGCAAATAGGAAACATATCATGCATATGGGATTATGTTTCCATTAAAGTTCAAAAGACTAGACATTATTGATTCACTGAAATAATTTAAGAATATTATTCTAATGAATATGAGTATTCAATTGATGGGAGTAGATGAATGAATATACTGTATTTTAGAATATTTCTTCGGGCAAAGGTTTACTTTTGTGATATTCTTTTCTTCTTATTTCTACACTCTGACGAATATGACTCATAAATCATATTTCGTCATCCTATTTCGTCATCGTCCTTCGGTATTATTTTCTTGGCACTTTCCTTTCTTTCGTTGGCGTCTCTTTTTACTTTTTATCTATTTGTAAATTTTTCCCAATTTCTTCTTAATTATTTCTTTTCTTCTTATTGTTATTCCTTCTCTTCTCCTCTTCTTCCTGCTTTTCCCCTTCCTCCTCTTCCTTCTTCTTCTTCTTATAATTTTTTGTCATTTCCCTTTCTCCCGCCTCCATCTTCTTCCCCTTCATCTCATGCTTCTTATTGTTATTCTTTTGCTCCTTCTTCTCCTCCTCTTCCTCCTAATTTCTTTCACCCGCTTTATTTTCCTTTATCCTTCTTTTACTTTTTTCTTGTCTTCTTATTCTACGTCGTTCTCAATGGTGGTTTATTGCGTATCTTATCTTCTTATTGACACGCGTTTTGGTTCTTACAAGAAATTAATTTTCAGATGTATTGATTCTAATATGCGTCATAAATTAATTTATCTTCCTCTTTCTATTCAGTTCTTTTCACCTCAGGCACTTTTCACACTTTATCCCTGAGTCAGCAATTCATCATCATTTGCACATAATTTGCAGACAAGCTGGTGGCAATTATTTAATCCGTTTTTATTCAGTGTTATTTTCATTGCTTTGCACATTCCATTCCTTTATAATTAATTCTATTAATTGCAAAATCATTTCCATGCATCTTTCAAATTGCTTCTCCCACACGTCGCTTTTATGTGACGTCACTCCTCAGAGATTGAATATGTGTAATCTTTTAGAAATGACGTCATACATGCCTTATTTCATTTCCATGTTATGTTTTTTAATCATTTTTGCAAACTTTTCTCATTATCTTCTTTGCAGATTTATTTTTAACTAATAATTTTGATATTATTCCATTTTTTTATCGTATGCGATGATATTTTATCATATGAGAACATTTCCTCCAATTGAAGTCATTTTAACGTACATTCTTATGATTTTGTGCTATGTTTATTTTGATAATGTTCGACCACGCCCCACTCGCTCGCTATTATAAAAGTGATAATAAAGATAGGTGTATATTATATAACGCATTTTCCAAACTAATTAGATGCTCAAGGCGCTCAGAGCAAATCAAATTTGATCTGTTGGAGGACAACCACCTGGCGTGCGCAGCCATTAGAAATTATTAGATATAAAATAATAATCATAATGATAATAATAATGATGAAATTAAATTATGTCACCTTATTTTTATAGAAAGCACGATCGCACCAGGTATGCTGAGCACGACTCTTGAGATCACCAACGAAGCGACCACGCCCCAGCCCCTCCCCAAAGTCCTGGAGCGCCCCATGGACCAAACGGTCTTCGAAGGAGAGACTGTAACGCTCAACTGCTACGGCTCGGGAGCACTGGAGTATACGTGGAGAAGAATAGCCGGTCCCATGCCAGAACATAAGTAAGATTTATTGATTATTTGATTCATTAATTTATTGATATGAATATGTTATTTCATCATATTATGCAGAAATGGCCAATTATGTAAGCGAAAGGACGTGCAGGTGCATGGGTCCAAGGTCAGAACATATTTATGAATTTTACTAATTATTTCATTATTTTATTAAGCGTCGTGTTGTCGTAGTTCTGACTCTCTCCTTTCAACCGAGCGTCGTTCGTTCAGATCCTACCTACAACGTTGATTTCCTTCAGCAAGAAATAAATTCACATTATGCTGCACTCGACCCAGGTGAAGTGAATGGATACCTAGCAGTAATCATGGTAATGTTATTGTTTCCCTTGAAATACAGCATGCTACTTACAACTGCATATGCTAAAGCCATTGTAATTATACTACGTTATCGCCTAGGGACGACTGGTAAAGTAAGTGTTCGATTCTATATAATAACGTATAATCATTATGAATAATATTGATAGATTTCTTTTGATAATACGCAGAAATACGTATATATATAATATACGCCGAGGAAGTCCTGATGGTATACATTAATGAGTATAGGATGTCTTATGCCAGAGCGTACAATTTGAATACGATTTCGCCATTCATTTGATTTTAGTATACAATTTTAATGAACTATACAGCATATATAGTATGTATCAAAATTACGATATTACACCTGAGGAGTCGACATAAAGTTTACATGGAGGTTAAGAGTAGATCCAATCCAAAGGTATGATTTATTTATGATTGCTTATCATAATAATTATGATACTCTTAACTTGTTCTATCAGGTAGAGTTAAAAGCTACAATATACCGTACGTTATCTTAGAATACACAAAATAATTCATAATGTTGAGTAATCTTTTCCTTCTCGTAGGGCCAAATAATTTGATGGTATTGAATTCTAAGGGTCTTTATATAGTTCAGAATTTTACTCCGCCGTCGACAAAAATATTTGTCTTGTACGTAAAAGCAAGGTTTGTAATAAACATTTCTAAATCGACATCTATCCACCGGGTCCAGTTTTAACTGTCTATATAAATTTTCCCAATTAATTTTCATCTCCAATATTTCCAACTTGTTTGCAAGATCTAATTCGTATTGACATAATACTAATTTGATTTATTTCCAAGATTAAAACTTACAGTATAGCTCATTTACAACGGTCGACTTAGCCAGTTAGCCCAATTATTATTCCCTATCTCCTGAATGAGTTTTGTTCCAATATTTTGAGATTGGTCTTCAGATTACTAGCAGAAATTAAAGCTGTCGGGTCACCGTTGACCCAGACATTGAGGATTAAAAAGAGGATTTATGTTCGAGAACAAGAAATTATTAAATTGCAGGAATCAGACTTATTGATACTCTCTTCTAGAAAAGGATAAATCAATGTAAAGCACATTGCGCACAAGAAATTGTTAAATCCATAGGTCTATGCTAAATCAGACCGCTGATGCCAGATGTCTTCGAAGTAGCAAATTGAAAATGAAAACGGGACCGAAGTTAACATCCCGTAAAGCTTCACGGCATACAATACACTGCTCCGGTTAGCATGTCACAGGAAAAGCATGATTGGGTATCAGGTTTCAAAACCAGAAGTTGCCAAATTGGACAGCTCTTGAGTCTCTGAAATAGTCACATTTAATGCCCCATAAAAGTCTCACCACATAGTATAAAATTCAGTCTTGTGTTGCAAAACAAGAAATCATGAAAATATGATTCAAATTATCTTCATGACTTGTCTGATACGGATCAGGAATTTAAACAAGATGTAAAACTCTAGTCACACATTTGCTTTAAATCATTCAACAAATGCCGGACATAAATCTAATGAATGAATAAGTGAATAAACATATATATGCAAATGGATAAAAAAAAACATGAGTGAATGGATAAATAAATGGAAGAAGAACCTTACTTAAAAAGATGGACTCGTGTCAATTAGTTCATTTCATTTCAATTAATTTCATTTATTTCCACAATAACAGCAACTTATTGACAAAATTCAAATTGATACAATGTAATATAAATCATTTTCTAGCAAAAGAATATAGAAATATACAAAATAACAAAATTAATAGACAGCGTGGAAACCAAGAAAACATAGCTTGTAATTAAGGTTCCCGGCGTCATGTATGAATAATAGTATTGTATCCCTTTTCACTTTATGTGCAGTTCATATGCGGTGTTACATTTTCGTAAAGGAACATCAAACAATACTAACTTACCCCATTGCTTCTTTTACATGAAAGAGGAAAACGTTAAAAAAAAATGTGGCTAAAAATGTTGAATTAGCGATGTCTGAAACATGGTTGCTAATTCATTTTTGCAACAATAACAAAAACATTGATCGTGCTTTCAGTGAAAAGAGAGAAACAGGAATTGGACAGGCTGATTCTTTATTATTAAAAGTTAAAAAAAAACATGTTGAAAATGCGATGTATTTAATGGTCGTTATTTTACTTTTGCAACAGCAAAAGCACTACTAAAGAAAGATAAAAAGGAGAACAATTTATTTATCAAGGGTTAATGTATTTAAAAAATGATAGAGAACCAGGAATTGGACAGGCTGATTCGAATCGAGAAATCATTTTGACTAATCAATTCTGACAAGTGAATTACTTTCGACAATTTTTGCTTGATAGTTGCTTCAAAACACATCGCGGAAATTGACCGAAATTCAAGAAAGGGATCAAATTTCATATCTCTTCCTTAG
The DNA here is from genome assembly GCA_036244855.1 of Temnopleurus reevesii. NCBI lineage: Eukaryota > Metazoa > Echinodermata > Echinoidea > Temnopleuroida > Temnopleuridae > Temnopleurus > Temnopleurus reevesii. Next base: position 12,485 of record BQKZ01000993.1, read on the forward strand.
AGTGTTCTCAAAGAGGATAGATGTTCGTGTATCGGGACTGCCTGAGGGGGAAAACTAGTCATCCTCAATAAGTAGAATGATAAGTTTATAATCATGTTGATGATTGTGATAAAGGGACAGCCACACCGAGACGTTTATCATGTTAAAAGTCAACAAACCGTTACAATATATTTCTAACACGATATAAACTTTTTTCGAAAAATTCGGTCGAACGCAAATTCAATGGTCCTTTGTGATACTATTTAAATTGGAACCGGCTTGCGATTGTTGTGTCCACACAGTTGAATACACGGAGTATGGTTCTATTGTCTGTGGCCCACTTGAAATAGTCTATATCGTGTTTTGCGTACAATCAAGTGTGTCATGGGACAATAGATCTATACGTCATGTATTGAACTGTGCGAGTGTTACAGTCGCGAGTCGGGTCCCTTTTAAAAGCACTACAAAGAACGATTGAATTGGCGTTTGACTTCATTTTGCGGAATCCTTTATCTCGTGTTCAACGTTATGTCCTGCGTATTTCAAATTTGAAATACGTCCCCTGCTTAAAGAAAAAAAAACGCGGGGCGGACGCTTGACTATCGTTAAATGCGTTCAGAATTCGCTCGACAAGCGCGCAAGTGCGTCCGCCAAGTGTTTCTCCTGTCTTTCTTCACTCAGGGAACGAAATGAAAGTTTATATTTGCTGGACATATCTTGGCTCTATATACAAATGTGTAAATGAGTTGGGATTGTTGCCCTGCTGGGAATTTTTGACAACTTATGAAGACAATTTCTAGTTGTGTGTCGTGTCATGGGTAGTTTGGATGGACCGATTGTTTGCCTGAAGGGAAGTGATGAGACATGTATTTTTGTCTGTCTGCATCATTATCTGTCCTCACATTATTCACCACACATTGCCCCCACCTCACCTTCGATTTTTTCCTATTATATTTTTTCCCCTCATTTTCTTATCTCCTCCCCATTTTTTCAATATCTAATTCCCTCCCATACACATGTCCCCCCCCCCCTCCCCTCTTACCCTCCGATCTCATCCCCTTTCCCCCTTTACCTCCCCGTGCCCTCTCCTCTCCTCCCCTTCTTGCCATACCCCTTCCTTCCTCTTCCATCCCTTTCCTCCACCCCCTCTCCCTCCTCCATCTTTTCCCTTCCCCCTCTCTTCACACTTCCCTCTCCCATGCCCGTGCCCCTCATATCTCCTCCTCTTCCTGTCATTCCCTTTACTTCTTCTCCCCTCTCCTCTAATCCTTCCCCTCCCATCCCCTCCCCTTTCCTCCCCTTCCACTTCATTCTCCTCCCTCTCCTCCCTCTCCTCCCTCTCCTCCCTCTCCTCCCTCTCCTCCCTCTCCTCCCTCTCCTCCCCTCTTCCCTCTCCTCCCCTCCTCCCTTCTTCCTCTCTCTAGTTTTCCTACCTTTCATTCCCCTTCCCTCCTCACCATCCACTCCCTCTCTCCCCTTTCCCTTCTCCCCCCCCCCCCTCCCCCTCCCTCTCTCTCCCTCTCTCTCTCCTTCTCTCTCTCTCTCTCTCTCTCTCTCTCTCTCCTACCTTTCATTCCCCTTCCCTCCTCACCATCCACTCCCTCTCTCCCCTTTCCCTTATCCCACCCCTCTCTCCCCCTCCCTCTCTCTCCCTCTCTCTCTCCTTCTCTCTCTCTCTCTCTCTCTCTCTCTCTCTCTCTCTCTCTCTCTTTCTCTCTGTCTCTCCTTTGTTTTTCCTTTGTCTCCATTTGAACGGTTGGTTGTTATTCTTTATAATGACTTACTTTCATCGAGTCTCTTTCCGAAAGATTATTCATTTTCTTCGAGAAATGAAATCAAAAATTCCAGTTGTCATAATAGCTGATTAGATTTGACATTGATAACTATCCATCCATGGTCTATTTATCGTAATGGATGACTCCTTATGGGGCGCAAAGGTTACATATGTGACATGATGAAATTGTCTTTTCAAAGTTTTTCTTTTCATGTCGAATTAGTATAAGTTGATTGATTGATTGATTGATTGGGTTTTATTTCTGCATATAAATAATACAATATAAACAAACATATATAAACGTCAGTACATAGATCATAAACATTGTAAATCGTAATAAATGTAGAAAAAAATGAAGAAAACATAATGATTAACATTATAAAAGTTAAACAACAAAATTGATTATCAATTATTGATATTTTAAGGATGTCTTGCTTGATGTGTCATCATTATTCTAATCTCATCTCTTTCCAAATAAACATGTACACATGACGTTAAGGGGTAATGCTCCGGTCACATAGGACCCCGGAAGCAACACGATTCACCCCGACTCTTTGTTAATTCATCCGAGTCGAGGTGAATCGTGTTGCTTCCGGGATCATATGTGATCGGGGCTTAATAAAACAACTTCACATAATACTGCGCAGCATACTACATGGCGTTTTTATAGCTTTTAAAAAGACGGCTAATACTTTGAAATATTTTGTATGTGGATAGATTATACTTTCAGTTCGAAACTGTGTTTGATGAAGATAGTCGATCTTGGTAATAATTATTTTGTAACCTTTTTCTTCAAATATTTTCAGGATTCTAGCCGAGGAATATAGCAGAGAGGGGGCTATTCTAATTATCTCTGATATGGAAGCTGAGGATGCGGGACTGTACATGTGTATTGCGGAGAACCAGGCAGGGGTGGAAGAGAGTGTTGCTTCAATTACCGTGATTGGTAGGTGGTAGTGGTGATGGTGGTAGTGGTGGTGGTGATGCTGCTACTGGTTACGGTGGTGGCGGTGGCGGTGGTGGTGACGGTGGTGGTGGTAGTGGTGGTGGTGGTAGTGGTGTTGGTGGTGGGGATGATGATTAATAATGGTTTTGATGATGGTGATGACGATGATGATGATAATGATGATGATGATGATGATGATAATGATGATGATGATGATGATGATGATGATGATGGTGATGATGATGATGATGATGATGATGATGATGATGATGATGATGATGATGATGACAATGATGATAAGGATGATGACAATGATGGTCATGATGGAGAAAATAATTTTGATGATGATGATAGTCTGATTTACAACTTTTTTTTGTTGTAAATGTTTATTATACTTTGTATTATTTCTGATGAAGTGAAAATAAATGAATTGAATTGAATTGAAAAATTGATGAAAATGATGTTAATGATGATAATGATGATGATAAGAATGATATTAATGATGGTGATGATGAAGAAAAATAATTCTGATGATGATGATGATGATGATGATGATGATGATGATGATGATGATGATGATTATGATAAAGGTGTTGACGACAAAGATAACAGTGATGATGGTGATGACAATAATGATAATGTTTATGATAGGGACAATGGTTATAAGTCGGATGATGATCGGATTAAAAGATGAATATGATGTAGATAAGGAGATGGAGGAGGATGAAAATGATGGAAGTGGTGGCGTTTGAGGTAATAGTGATGGTGGTGCGATTATATCTTAATGCATTTGGATCCATGAGGGTGGCCATAGTGAAAATATCGGAATTAGACCCGGGGTTATATAGAACCACCTTTCTGTTTTAGAGTCAGTCCGTCATGATCGACAGGATTTCCGGTTGCGATATTTAAACATTTCCTTGCTTACGCACCTTGCCAAGCTCAGAAACTCGGAACACTTCGTACAACTTTCCGATGCTTGTTGTCGTCGCTTGTATTTTGATTTGTCCTCTCTTTGGCTTCGATTGTTTCTAAAAACATGCGGAACACATACGTTTGCGACTATTGAGCTGTGAGCTAGCGAAATAAAGCTTGCTCACTCGCTATTCCAGGTAAAAAAAAAGTCTGCTCGGCAATCTTCGCAATCAAAATGGCAGCGGACAGTTTGGCTCCTAACCGGAAGTTATATCGATCATGACGGACTGACTTTAACTTATAATCATTATTTATTTTCCGTTTTCAGTTCCACCAACGATCGTCCAGTTTCCACAGAGCGGTCTTATCATCCAAGGAGTGACGCAAGAACTGAAGTGTGAATACGCCGGGGTGCCTCCTCCTAAGGTGTACTGGGAGAGAGAGGATAAGCAGCCTGTTTCCCAGAGGTATAATTATTAGTTATTATTACCCCGTTGTTCCCCAAGCTCACTCCTGCTGTTTAATACATTCAAAAGCATGCATGGGTCAGACCAACGAATGTAGCAATGTGGTATTCTCGAACTGTTTACTATCAATGGGCGATCATCCAGGGAGTCACGTGACAACTGAAATGTGAATACGCCGGGGTGCCTCCTCCCAAGGTTTACTGGGAGAGAGAGGATAAGCAGCCCGTTTCCCAAAGGTAAAATTACCATTTTATGGTACAGTTTTGCACCCTTAGGGGTGCAGCTGCTGGTAAAATAGCAAAGCCGTTACGATGGGGATGTGCACCGTAATTCATAATACATAGTTACCCTATAAATGTTGTAATGGTCGGATGCAAAAAGTGATGTGAAACAAGCTGATGTATTCACAAGTTGCTTTACATGCCTAAATATATATGTGTCCGAAACAAACTATGAACATACCCTAATTTACTATTGAAAAACTGCATTATGGTAATACTTTTACTTCAGCTCGCAAAGTAGTTAAATATCTGAAGCGCCATCTCTCCCAAAACTAATCTATCGGTTTAAAGGTTGGAAGAGTAACAAGCTTTACAAATGGTTGGATTCGACACTTTATCGGGAGGATCGAAACATTTCTTTTCACTGTAAATATACCATTTTGATAAGATTGTCACTGTTTATCTAACGTTTGTTGAATAATAATTTTATTATTATTATCAATATTATTATTATTATTATTATTATTACACTGTCATATCATATTTGGGAAAGGCAGCGTTTTAAAATCTAGTGCACCAGTAGTATCAGGAAATAACGTAACGGGGATGGAAATGGCAAATCTTCGGATATGAAAATCAACAGCTAGTCGGCCACCCGACTGCATTTCTGCTACGTAAGTACGATTATTCCCCAGTCTCATAGGGCTCCGGAAGCAACACGATTCAACACGACTCTTTGTTAATTCATAGTTAAATGCCTCAGAACAAAAAGTCGTGTTGAATTGTGTTGCCTTCGGGGCTTTATGTGATCAGGGCCTTACTTATTCGCTATGTCGTGAATTTGTCATCACTTTATTTACCAGTTTCATTCACTAATTCCTGATTTTTTCCAGGGTAAATGGCACTGAATCTACCATTATCATAAGTGACATCCGGGACATTGCAAGCGGTATGACGTTCACCTGCGTTGGGAAGAATGAAGCTGCGACAAGCAAGCAATCTCTCACTGTCGAGGTCAAAGGTCAGAGATTCTTAATTTTATTTCTGATTTATGAATCATTATTGTATATTTAAAGAATTTCTCTTTCTAAATTCATTGAACTGTGTATTAACCTTACAAATGCTTCTTTTATAAGAATGTTATTTCTATATTTACATCAGCGGTGTATTTCTAATTAAGAGTGCCATCTTGTGTGGACCATTTGCGTAATAGAAGTGTTTTTCATTGGTAGCTACCTCCTGCATGAACCGATAAATACCTAAAGTATAATCATTACGTTCCCATTGATTTATTAGTTCTAAACCATCCATTTCATGATCGTTAGAGCCGGTGAAACATTATTCATTAATATTTTCTTCTATTATTATATTATAAGAAATTATTACTATAATTCACGGCCTTCGAACCAAATTAACAATCGAACTAATTATGCACAAAATAATAATCAAATTCATATCGTCAATATATGAAATAGTTTACTCAGTAATTTAAGCATAAATGAAAAAAAAATTATCAAAATTTATCAATTGAAATTTGTCAAATAGTTCCGCCACGTTTTTCTAGTTTTGAACGTAACTAAAATTTGTTTTACTAATCAATTTGATTAACTACTTAATCAATTACGTGATAAAAATATAAGTAAAACAAATCATCATATTTACTCATTTTTCACACAGTGCCGCCATATTTAACTGTCTTTGCCCGTAACCGTACATTGGTTGAGGGCCAAACAGCAGATTTCCTATGCCAGGCGAGGGGGACAAGCCCTCTATCGATTGTGTGGTACAAGGATGGAGAACCGGTAAGATTTTCCTATCTACCCCCCCCCCCCCCCCAGGGGCCGATTGCTCAAATGGTCTTAGCTATCCTTTTCTTGCTATAAGACGTCTTGACTTCCTGTACCACCCTCGTAACATAGGCATTAGCGTAGGTTCGACTATGTTAAGAGGGTAAGACGCCTTAGCATGAAGAGGACAGCTAAGACCAGTTCGTGCAACTGGCCACAGGGCGTCAATTTTACACTATTCCCGATGTTTTCGGCGAATAAGCTAAGGGAAAACCCAAACTTTTTAGCCAACATTTTTCAAAGAAAGCATGACTTGCCGTTTCGTTTCAGAACAAATCGTCTGAATAATAAACCCACCGATTAAATCTGCCTTCTGCGGCCATAAGATTATTCCAGGATTCATGTTGCTTGGTATATCAATGCTAGTTTTTTTTTTTTTATAAGTGATCTGTGTGGTTGTTATGAAGATATGTCAGAATGAACTGTGTAAAACGGACCCTACCGTAGGAAATATAAGCTCTTAGAATGTTTGAAAAAGCACTAAGGTGCGTAGAATTTTTATTTTAATAATGCGTTCAAACCTGTAGTAATTATTGACCAGCTCCTTTTTTTTAGGTTACCTCCAAAGGCACGATATTTTCCATTCAGCTATTTCGGTTTGCAATGAACCAACAGTTTTGTTCCGCTGGAACCCGGAACATATCGGCTACGACACTGGCCCTGTTTCAAAGCCGTTAAACATGTTAAAGTTGGCTCGAGCATTCTTCTGTATACGATGATACAAATAGAGTCCACATTAAAGTTTGATCATTTAACAAAACAGCATTCTTAAATGTCTTCATTTTGTCAATGGTTAAGATATAGACATCACATGCCTAAAACAGGCGCTTCTCACATGGTCCTGTTTAACCTTAGCCAATAATCAGAAGATAGATAACGATATATAGCAATAGCAAAACGGATATAAGTCCATGAGAACTCTAATAAGATAAATGGCGGAAAATGAATCTTGTCCTCTTGATTTTGTTTTCCAGTTGACTGCAGACGGGGTTCGAACCCTGTTTTTCGAGTACAACACCAGTTACCACATAACCTCTATCGAACCCAGTGACTCTGGACGGTACACTTGCTCAGCTTCCAATTCAGTCGGGCAGGTCGTGGAAGATGTCTACTTTCAGGTCATCCGTAAGTTATTCTTCATCTCCCTCCTCATAATCCTCATCCTCCTCCTCTTCCTCTTCCTCTTCCTCTTCCTCT
>BQKZ01000993.1:24830-33629 GCA_036244855.1 Temnopleurus reevesii
AAAATTGCATTAGATTGTTTTATAATGTTTTGTATTTACATGTATCATTCATATGGAGATGAAAAAATAAAATTTGAATTGAATTGAATTTGTTTTTCTCCAGGGTAATTGAGCCAGTGGAGGGGCAGTATCAGCTATCATGTGTTCTCGCCGGGAGTGAAGGGGAAATGAACTACACAACGAGGCTAGGATTCGATGTTGGGGAAAGAGACACCTGGTATATGAAGGATGAGGATGGTGATGGGCGAGATGATTATTGCAGGTTAGTGATCCATTGAATGGGTGTTGAATGAACATTGAATGTGTATTCAATGAACATTGAATGTGTATTCAATGAACATTAAATGTGTATTCAATGAACATTGAATGTATATTCAATGAACATTGAATGTGTATTCAATGAACATCCCCTTGAATTAGAAGATTTGAACTACACAACGAGGCTAGGATTCGATGTTGGCGAAAGAGACACATGGTACATGAAAGATGAAGATGGTGATGGTAGAGATGACTACTGCAGGTAAGTGATCTATTGAATGGATATTGAATGTATATTGAATAGACTTTGAATAGGGTAGTTGAACTACACTACGAGGCTAGGTTTCGATGTAGGCGAGAGACACACTTGGTACATAAAGGATGAGGATGGCGATGGACGAGATGACTACCGAAGGTAGATGATCCATTGAATGGATATTGAATGAACGTTGAAAAGGAAGGTGAACTGCACTGTGCATGAGTCTCGACTTTGATGTAGGCAAAAGAGACACGTGGTGTATGAAAAATGAAGATGATGATGGCAGAAATGATTCTTGTATAGGTGAATGAAATTTGAATACAATTCAACTATATATTCAATGAAATTTAGGGACATGACATCCCTCACGATAGCTTCATGAACACAAAAAGTAGCTTCCCTGTTTATTCACTGAACAGGTGTGACAAAAAAAATCCATAATTCGCTGCAGAATGAGCGGGGAAAATTCCCTTTGTGTTCAAACTATTATGAATACTTGAATGGAATTTGTTCATTTTTTGTCCAAGGCCTGTGTCCTCATCCGCTCACTTTGAAGAACTGATAAACACATTTTACAAAAAAAAAATGATATCACATTTTATCTTCCAGATGTACGCGGGAGGCTGGTCAAGGAAGATGGGTCTATTGTACCAAGGCAGGAACAAATGGTTTCTACGGCAACCCGGACGCCGAAGATTTTGAGACGGAAGAGGTGTCATTCCGCGCACCAGGTCCTAATGAAGAAATGAAGAAATGTAGAAAACGGAGAGTGGATCCTTTCTTTGGGTTGCCTGAGACGATTGAATAACCCAGCTTCTTTTGGAAATAACTTGAAAGACTTTGGAATCTAGCCGTGTTAAGGGAACTATATCTTTCGTTGTCATGAACTTTGCATCATCGAACGAAGCAAAACTGTAGAAATCAGAAGGAAGTTTCTTTGGATTGTTGACCTATAACGATCAGATATTTAATATTTGTACCACCACAGCGATTAGTTTAAAAGACTTTGAGATGTTGCTTCGTTGAGAAATTCTCTCTTCCGTTGTCGTGAACATTGTATCATAGGCCAAATATTGCGTTATAAAGGGTCCAGGGGGCCATTTCATTAAAAAAAAATAGTCAGTGCGACAACAGCGGATTTTCCGACAGTTGCTATAACAACGGTCAGCGGCAGTGGTTTTAAGCCAATCAAAATTAATGGATTTCACTGGATTTGTCTTCACTGACTAATTTTGTTGCTGACAAAGTTTCATGAAATGGCCTCCGGATCGTTTTTTTCGCTAACATGAATATTAGTGGGTTTGCGATTTGCCGTGACAACGGAGGGTAATGGTAGAACACAATTGTGCATATGATGTGCGTAGTGAGTAACCAGTGTGCAACTGCTGTGCGCATCATTCATTGCACACATGAGATGCGCATTCGTGTGTTTTTTTGTCCACAAACCTCCGAACACCAATTAAAAAAATCCACTATTGTATTATTGGATTGATAAGAACTGCAGAAAGCAAAGAATACACCATGCCTTATTGTTTCATTTATGATCAAAGTGCCCACACTCTTAAGCAACTAACTTGAACACTTTTCCAAATACTGCTTCATGTGGGGTCATTACGTTTGTTGTCACGCTTCTTGTACCATTTGGCAAAGAGGAACTGTAAAAAATCGCAAACACAGATAGAAGATCCTTTCTTTGGATTATCCGAGACGATTGAGCAACCCAACTTCTTCTACAACGACCACTCTTGAAGACTTTTGGATATTGCTTGATTAGTAACCTGACGACATGGTAATGATTGCTACGTGATTTCACGCCATGTCAGTTTGCCATTCTGTACAATCACCATCATCAGCATCAGCATTATACAGAAGAAGAAGGTAGTCATATACAGCTTCCAAGATTTTGCACACATCATTTCAGGTTTGGGGTCAGACGGATCCTACAATTCGGAACTCAAAGCTTGTAAACATGATGTAGGTTGTTTCAATAAATGGACCCCTCGGAAGGAGATCCTTTTGGTTGAGTAAGGTGTTCCACCCCATCATCCCCATGTGTGGTTAATCATTCAATTTAAAGAAAATGAATGTTTCTTTTCGTGAATTTTAGTAAGTATTTCCTCTGTTCAACGATGATGGAAAGAGCCAAGTGCTGCTAAATATTTCATTTTTATAAACTCGTAAACTTAGATGAGTCTTGTGAATCGTACATTTCATATTAACTACAAACTTTAAGCGCTGGAGTATTCGTGTACTTGATATTTTTGTGATAGCATAATTTTCGTGAAGGTAGTGTTGGTAGCAATGACCCTCTACAAAAATGGACAATGTATTATCAAGTGGATGCTAATACGGTATACTTTACCAAAATAACGATTGAACAGTAATTCCAATGTGTGTGATTTTAAAAGGACCAAATTAAGCGACTCAACATTTATGATAAAACATATCGTCGGAGTTTCACGAAGCGACAGTAGCCAATGTAAAATAATTCCCAACATTAACAACATTTTAAAGGGCATTCTGCTGAAATATAGAATAACATGTTTTTAATGAATTGTAACTATTTTGTGCAACATCACCCTTTGGCTTCTGTTTCTGTGTGAAAACACGAACGATATTGAGTAAACTCATTTTTATAATGGACTGCATTTGAAAAAAATAACATGACTGTTGACAAATTGTAATTCATATAAATACGGACAATAGCTATTCAAAGATTCTTACTCGGATATAAGAGATAATTGTTATTTAATACTTTTTCCTGATTTCATGATGATCAGAATCCACTTTTGCTCCGTAAACTCGTCTAATTCGTAAATGGCACATAATGTTTATAAAAGGTCAACATGGTCAAGTTTAAATGCCTATATCATACCATTTGCTGGAATTCCAGTATCTTAAAAAAAATGTTGCTTGTACATGTGTATTTATATAAAGTGTATACCACTGAATTGATCACTTCACTAGAAACATATTAACTTAAAGTGTACATAATCTGTTATTATGTCTGGTGTGTTATTGACTAGTTGAACAATGAAGTGTGATATTATTTGCTAGTATTTTATTTTAACCATTTGGGGTATTAGTAAGTTGATTCGAGAGGGCGGAATCGACTCCTTCATAAGGATTTTAGACACGATGTAAATATTCAGAGTCTTCCGTTTGTGAATTCTAAAATTGCCAAGTCGAAATGTGTGTTTCTCTCTTGAGCTTCCTTTTATTTCAAAAGGAATCTACGCGCAGTTAGTTTTGCTTCTTGTTTTTCCTTCTATTAACATGATTAAGAAAATGATGACTACCAAAACCTTTACAGGAATCGGTAGGATAAAACACGACAATTTACATTCGCATTGCTTCATTAGAAAAGAGGGATTTGTCTAAAATCCTGTTAAAATTTATATAAATGGTGGCGAAAAGGAGGTAAGATACGTGTATATAGGTTTCGCATTTTTCAAACTTCGTTGATATTAATGTACAGTATTATGGTTTCTCTTAAAATAATCTTTGATATACCTCAACGCATTGTTGGTTTCTCTGTTTGCTCGTTTGTTTTGTCATGATGATGAAGAGGAGGAGATGGAGGTGGAGGGAGAGGGGGATATTGATGATGATGATGATGATGATAAGGATGACGATGATGCTGATGATGATAATGATGATAATGGTGATGATGATGATGATGGTGGTGTCAATGATGATGATGATGATGATGATGATGATGATGATGATAGTAGTGGCGGTAAAGATGACGATGATGTTGGTGATGATGATGATGATGATGATGACGATAATGATGATGATGACGATGATAGGGTGTTGGTAATGATGATGACGATGATGATAATTTTGATGAGAATGATGGGGATGAAGACGACGATGATGATGTTGATGATGGCGATGATGGAGATGGTGATGATGATGATGGTAATAATGGTGATTATAGTGATGATGATGATGATGATGATGTTGATGATGAAGATGGTGATGATGATAGTGATGGTGATGATGATGATGGTAATAATGGTGATAAAGATGATGATGGTGGTGGTAGAGGTGATGATGACGATGATGAACATGGTGATGATGATTTTGTTGATGATCATGATCATGATGATGAGGAGGAGGATGAGGATAGCGTTGATGATAATGTTGATGATAACGTTGATGATGATGATCATCATCATCTTCATGTTGGTAATGGTGATGATGGTGATGATCATGATCGTGTTGATGATGATGATGATGATGATGATGATGTTTGTTATGATAATGATGAGGAGGATTTGCTGATGAAGGTGATGATGAGGATGATGTTGATGAGGATGATGATGATTATGTTGATGATGGCGATGATGGAGATGGTCATGATGATGTTGTTGTTGTTAATGATGTCGATGATGATGGTGAGTATGGTGGTAATGATGATGATGATCATCATCATCATCATAATGGTGGCGGTAAAGTTGACAATGATGTTGGTGATTCTGTTGATGATGATGATGATGATGATGATGATGATGATGATGATGCTGATGATGATGATGATGATGATGATGCTAATGATGATGATGATGATGATGATGATGCTAATGATGATGATAATGATAATGTTGATGAAGATGGTAATAATGATGTTGACGATGATGAACATATGATGATGATGATGTTTATATTGCTAATGATGATGATGATAATAATGATTATGCTGATTATGATAACGAGGAGGAAGATGGCGATGATGATGATGATGATGATGATGATGATTAAGATGAGGGAACCTCGAAAATAGTAACGACAATTTTAAATTCAACATCATGGACACGCGTGTCTGCGCGTATCCAGGATTTAAACCCGGGGGGGGGGGGGGGGAGCTGAGCAGAATTTTGGCGCCCCCCTCCCGGCTGAGCTGACAAGCAATAAAAGGTCTTCACCTCAAATTTGGTACCCCCCTTCCCTCCCTATCAGCTACTTTGCGCCCCCTTTCAACGATTTGGCGCCCGCTTTTCAGCAATTTGGGGGCCTTTTTGCCGTCAAATTTTGGCGCCCCTCCCCTCCCACGGTGCGCGCATGGGGTATGTTATAGCAGCGTTATTGGTAACTATTAAACACAACAATTATATATGCAACATCCAATCAGCCTCGATGTTTTATTTTACTGGTTTGTAGTAGATTACTTTTAGTACGACCCCTCTTAGTACGGAAAGAGCACGGAAAAATCACTGTGAGCAGAATGGACAAATGACTGGAACAACTTCATTCAAGCAGTTCACAATATGATAACATGATATCATGATAACAAAAGAAAGTCACAAATGCGACTCTTGTTCAACATTTTTCCACAGAATGAGAAGGATGAACATGTTGCTTGTATCGGGCCTTTGCAGCTTCTGCTCACAGTTAATTGAACAAATTGTCGACGGAAATGAAAAAGTTGTAATTTTCAAGATATGGTAGTGTATTACATTCTAAGTTCATGTTTTTTTAATGCATTTATGATATAATGGAGACGTCTCATTGATAGGATTTATTTTATTTATTATTGTATCAAGTCATATTTGATTAAAATCGTAATTTAAAAGTCATTACAGAAAACTAGGGGTTTTAATTTCAACAAAGCAAAACTCGTTACAACAGCTTGGCTGCCCTGTAATATCAGCCAAACAATCCATCCCTCAGTAAATGTCACGATTGAACACCCCTCGTGGATTATAAACCCAACCGCTCTGTTGTCAAGTACACTCGACCAATCAGCGACGGGAATTCGCTAAATGGGCGCGCTATTCGCCCGCATGTGCACGCGGCCAAGGCTCCCCTGTGCATGCACATGCTATTCTATGCTAATGTGAAGGTTTCCAATCAGCTGGTGCGGGCTCGCCAGGATAGCATTCCAGAAATGTATACAGTCCCTGGGAGCAAGGCGAAAACAGAGTGGCCAATTTGAAGAGTGAACAGAAAGTAATGATCAAACATGAGACAACATAATTATCTAAACAAAATTATGTCAACTTAAAGCATGTTTTGCTACGAACAATAGTAACGGAATGTCCTGTGAATGTTTTGAAAATGACAAGTCAAAATAATTATCATTATCCTAAGAATAATAATTCTGTATAACAAGTTTATTTCTAAAGTGGTTGTTATCATAAGGAACCGAAGATTTAGATTTAGTTCACATGGTTGAAGAGGAAGGAGGAAATTGAAAGAAAAGTAAGATAGTCAATATATTGGCTACATGAAAATTGTAGGCGGATCGTGAGGAAAAAATATTTTATACCTTTACTGAATAATCGGCTTATTTCTGCTGCTACTACTGCAGTGTGATAGAAACGTAGAGAAAAGTACTGAAACTACAACTTGTTATGCCTAAATATTCATTAATATTAGGATATATTTTTAACTGTTGGTTTGTCGTCCCTTTTTTTTCTTGTTTTGGTCCTGTTTTTCTTACATTTCAGGGCTCAACATACTCTCTCTCCTTCTCTCCTCCTCCCTCCCTTTTTTTTCTATCTCGCATTCTCTGTCTAGCAAGTTCATTGTTCACCTGGCCTGGCGTACACCTCCTCATCATTTGCATAATTTTTCTGTAATTTCGTCCCAGACATGTTTTTGTATCCTTATTTTTTTGTTTGGGGGTGCTTTGTGTTATAATATGTTTTGTTTTTAACCTTCTTTTTCTGTTAAGCAATCCTTTCAGTGATACTATATCTGGAAAAATAACAGTTGAAGTTACCTGAACTATTTCCTGTTGAACTTCCCGCAAAAGCGTGAAAACGACTAGATATAACTTTCCAGATGTATGCATTTTGACAAACTTCCGTCTTTGTTATTTTTGTTCTGCTTGGCTGTTCGTATAGTTTTACATGTGTAACAAAGAAAATATCAGTAACATATAGCCTACTTTCAGACTGACCTAGGAAACATTTAAAAAAAAACTCATTTGTATTTCCTGTTGTTGTTTTTTCTTAGAAAGGTCAACAAATCGTTATTTAACACTATAAATAAAAATTTGTGATTGATAGTAGTTAAATCTAAATATATTTAGCGATGATTAGCTTTAAAAATGCTTATTCCAAATATAGTATAGTAGTATAGTATTTATTTTCCGATTCAAATTTCAACTTCGTTATTTACTTACAATAAATTAATATTACTTAATATACTTGCATTTATCTGTTTTTCCTCAAGATGGTGTCTCGCGCTCTTTCTATCCAACTCTCTCCCTCTCTCCCGCTTCCAAATCCAATATATCCTTGTTTTGTTTTTAATCATATAATGATATGATGCATTTGTATTGTACCGTAATTTTTCAGTATCTACTATATACTATAGTCAGTTTTGATATGTATATACTTTTTATACGTACCGATTTCTTCAGTATAATTATATGTGCAGTAGTACACAACAAAGCTTTGAGCTCACAAACGATCAATTAATAGTGCATTAATTTGTCATCTGTCAAAATTGTCGAAATCTTCGATTTTGCAGACAATTGAACTTTCTTACAACTGTGTCAGCGGTTAACCCCCGACCTAAAAAAAATGATCACAAAACAACAAGTGAGTTTCCTCACTAATTTGATTCGCAGTTGCAATCCCACGCGTTATCGTTTCACCACAAATATACCATCGCCAATATAAAGGGCAAATCTCTAAACTGCTTTCAGTCGCCTCAAATTGGCAACGCGGTGAACTTGCCTTCAAAACAGCTGGCCGTCATAACAATACTGTGTGAGCGAGCGACTGCGTGCAACGATCATTGTATACATCAGGGATGGGCGTCGTATTTCACTGTAAACTGCATCATTAAATCGCATAGCTTTTACTGTTGATTGCGATGAATGTAGTATTCTCCGCCTTGTGAATGAATTGAGGTTATTTTCTACCGATTTTTGCTCTGAAATTAGCAGCTGATTATTTTTTCCTACGAAGAGTGGTAACATTCTAGCATCATGTTTGAATCTGCGAGGGATGCCCTGTTTCCGTTGATGGAATGGAATACGTACACGGTGGTAACGGCTGCCGTTTTGGGTCTTATTCTGTACGATTTGTACTGCAAAGGAGCAGCAACCCTGTATGGGCATACCGTAAGTATTAGTTTCCTTGAAATTTATGCATATATGTGTTGAATTAAGGTGGAAAAAAATAAAGTTAAAAAGATGAGGTAGGGAAAGAGGGAAGAGAGAGAGAGAGCGAGAAAAAAAAAGAAATTAAGAGAGGGAGAGAGAGAGAGAGAGAGAGAGAGAGAGTCGGAAAGGGGGGGGGGGGGGGGGGGGGGGGGGGGGG